>VXAU01003789.1:1712412-1933959 GCA_013399695.1 Formicarius rufipectus
CCCCCAGCCCAGCTGCTGGAGAAGCTCAGCGAGTACGAGATCGTGACTCCTACCCGGGTGAATGAGTTCGGCGAGCCCTTCCCCGCCGATGTCCACTTCAGGCGGCGCCGGCGGAGCACCAGCGCTGCCCCCGATGCCTGGACGGCGGCGACCGCCACCTCCCCCAAAGCGCACTACAGGCTGTCCGCCTTCGGGCAGCAGTTCCTCTTCAACCTGACGGCCAGCTCGGCCTTCATCGCGCCGCTCTTCACCGTCACCCTCCTGGGAGAGCCCGCCGCCGAGCAGCGGCGCCTCTACGCCGAGGCGGCGGATGCCGACGTGAAGCACTGCTTCTACCGGGGCCACGTCAATGCCCGCCCGCGGCTCACCGCCGTCATCAGCCTCTGCTCCGGGATGGTGAGACCCGCAGCCCGGCCCCGCCGGCGCCCAGGGGCGGCACGCCGGGGCGGAAGCACGGAGGAGGACGAGGAGGAGGAGCGGGGCGAGGGAGGGGGGGCATAGCGATGGGACCGGCCCCTTCCCTCGGCCGCCGCTGGCAGCTCCGCCCCGGACCGGCTGCGGTGTTCGCCCACCCCGCTCTCATTATGCCGTCGGGTTCCGGGATGAGCCCCTCCTGCTCGGCGGGTTTTGGGGAGGAGAAAGTGCCACCCAGCGGCACCCCGGGGGGCGATCCGTGGGCCGGAGCCGGGCATGGACACCCGCCTGGCCCCGGAGTGGCAGGGAGGGTTGATGGGGGGCCCTGGGGCTGGAGAGCCCCGTGGTACCCGTTCCCTGGTACCCCAGCCTGGTGCCCTTTGGTTTAGGGATGCTGGCACCGGGATGAGCACAAGCTCCCAGCAGGGCTGGCTCTTCTGTCTGCCCTGGTGCTCTTCAGCCAGCCCCAAGGACTCACCAGAGGTCTCTGCGGGCTCGGTCTGGTCCAGCAGTTCCCCTGGGTGCATGTGTCCACCTAGGCTTGTGTGTGTGTGTGTGTGGCTGGACAGGCCTCCCTCCCAGTTACTGGTCCAGTATCCCAGTCTGGGATGGTTGTAGGGTGGTTTTTCCCTTGGATATCTTTTATTTGCCCACCAAATCTCTACATTCATTGTCATGTGCGACTAGGAGTCTTAGTGTCTTCTCATAAGCAGGGATTTCACTGGCTGGACACTGCCCTCTCATCCTTACACATGGGTTTAAAGCCTGTCTCAGGGAGAGCTGCTGTATGAAACCAGCACAACATGATGGGGTTGTACCTTGCAGCACCACTGCCCCTCATGCAGGAGTGGCTTGGAAATGTCACTGGCATAGGTGTGGAGTCTGGCAGATGTGCCCCTCTCACTCTCCCTACCTATGATTAGTAATTAGCTTCCTGTGAGCTGCAGTGGGATGACTGCAGGGAACAGTGCAGCCTGGCATTGGTGCAAGTGGTGTGACCGAAGCTGGAGCTTCAGCCTGTGCCTACGCAGGGGTCGCTGCAGAACTGGGCAGTCACACCCCCTCCCTTGTTAGTGACTCATTTTGTGAGGTAGTGCTGCTCCAAGGGTTGTCGTCGTGCGAAGCTGACCACCTGTTCTTCTCTGGTCCCTTTCAGCTAGGCACGTTCAAGTCTGACGATGGGGACTATTTCGTAGAGCCGCTGCTATCACTTGAAGAACAGGAGTATGAAGAAGAACACAATAAACCACACCTTGTCTACCGACACCGGACACCTCCAACCAACTCTTCAGGGGACAGGCAGACTTGCGATACTCCAGGTACTCATTTTGTTACTGCCCTTAATGACTTGGCTCTTACCAGTGCCATTTGCAGCTGAAAGGCAGTAGGTTTGAGTGGGACAGAAGGGATGTGGAGTTGAGGGACCCCTCCAGAAATGGTGTTACGTGTGCTAAGACTGGGCTCGTGATACTAATGCTGTCCTGGAGAGGTGTAGTGTGCCTGTGCTTTCTAGTAGTCAGTTATAAGGAAGTTGTGGTCAGGAAAAATGTTCCAGTTTCCCTTTCATCCCTGCTGTAAGGCTGGCAGGAGGTCATTTGAACTGTCTTGCCTTGAATATCCTGTGAGCATCTAAACTTGTTTTCTGTTCTCTCCTCTATGTAATTCCTAACCATCCTAATCTGATTTGCTCTCTTAAACTCTGTTTCTGTCCTTTAAATGACACCCTTCTGTCTTGCTGTGCTCCTGGTCTTCCCTCCCCAAATCTGGCTGTTGCAGTATATTTTCTTTCTAGCAGAAATGAGAAGGTCCTAACACCAACCCTGACAGTTCTTTCCTTATTAATCACTTTTCCATGGTTCATTTTCAAAGGCTTTTTTTTTATCTTGTGGCACTTCCTTCACCAGCACCATCTCCATGACCTCCTCACTCCCTCTTTCTAGTTCTTGCACATATGAAAGAGCACAGGCCTTTTTATCTGCCCTTCATGTGCCTTGATGAGCAATAGCCCTGCTCCTACTGTCCCTATTATCTGCAGTGGCCTCCTGCTGCTCTCTGCTTCCTTGACTTCCTGATGTTCACAACTAATCCTCTTCTTTGGCAGCAAATACCTAAATTTTCTCTCAAGAAGCTTATTTCTCCAGTCTCCTGTTTCACCTGCTGTTTTGCCCTCCTCCTTTGGCCTGCAGCTAGATCTGCAGGAGCTCTAAAGCCTAAACAGAGTAGACCTTGACTGGGTCCACCTGCATGGGCTGCAGGCTGCTCATATGCTGCCAAGTTGGTGGAATTGCTCAGGGAGTGAAGGTATCACTGGAGGAGAAGCGTGGTGCCAAAATTAGGCTGCATTTAGAACACATGACTTGTTTGGCACCTGTGACTGTGGGTCATGGCTGTGCTGTTGAGCTGTTGGTCTATTTAGGTTGCACTGATCATGCTAAGTCAGAAGGTGCTCTGATGCTCTGTGACCAGCCAGAGCACTAGCAACATGTGTTTCTTGTAGAAGAAATGTGGATACAAGTCCACATGCAAGCATATGTGCTGAGGTACAATGGTACCCACACAGGAGGCTGTCAATGTTTGTTCTTCCAAGGGTTGCTGCTGGACTATGCCATTCTGGTTTCTCTCTTCCAGCTGTTTCTGCTCCCTTCTTTGAGATCAGATGCAGGAGACTCAGAACAGTTGGAAAGAAACATGGAATCTGGCACATTGCATCAGTAGCCCTTGGAGGAATGGAGCAGCAGATCACAGGACTCATTGAATCAAAGGTAGCTGGGAGGGCTCTGACTGTTGCTTGTGGACTTGACTGTGCTGCCCTAACAGTGTGCTGTATTTCACCCCACTGTATTGTAGCTTCCACTTAGGGTATTATTCTTCTGGATCATGATTTACAAGAATAATACTCCATCTGCAATATTACCTACATGATGTGTATCTCTTCCTCGTCTTTTCCTACATGCTTTTGTTTTCTTGCTCTTCTCAGTTGCTTCATGCAGTGGAGAGAGGTGATCTCACCTCTCAAATATAGGCTTAAAGGTTCCTGATAGGCATGGCAGACATGGCAGATATTTATTTTCCTATCCTCTTTCCCTCCATCTCTCCCTCTCCTTGTTACCCTTGTCCAGGCTTTTGACAGGGTATGATGCTGTGGTTGTACATGTGTGGTGAACAAGTCATGGTCATTTAATTTACGGAGTGAGTTCAGGGTGGCTTGGGCAATGCTAAACCTTGGTGTCCTCTCTGGGGTTATGACTGGTGGGAGAAGGCAGCTCTCATGTCTTTGGAGCAATGATGAAGGTGCAAAATTTAGAAGCCCTCACTGTTTTGAACAGGGTGCATTTCTTATTCCTACCAGAGAAGAGTGATTTTCATGAGAGTTTAGGAGTTAGTCATAGCTGAAGGATGTTGTGCGAATCCAGTCTTTTGTCAGAAGAAAGTGTGAAATGGTGCGTTTGCATTGCAGGTTTCTGGCAGGGTTGGAAATTTATTCAAAGAGGAAATTCATGTGCGGGAAATCTGAGGTACCCACCCTGCAGTGAGCAGGGCAGCCCACATTGCCGGTCAGTGGTACTATTAAAAATGACTTTCTGATAGTCTGCTTCCTGGAAATGATTAATAAGCAACATGCTGGTGTGCCCTTGCCATGATGATGTAATTCTAGACTTCTTGCAATATCCAGGAAAGTTTCCCTGGTGAATTCACTGACAGATTGAGTAAAAGTTTTCATTTCCAGAAGTCTCCCTGGTCTTACTTTTATTTCTCAGTGTCCTCAGGTCAGCTTAGAAAAACAGGTAGTTGCTTTTGTTAAATTTTAATTAGTGGTTTCTGATAACAGTTTTAGGTCCTCTGACATTCAAGATACTCTGCAGATGTTCTGAAAAAAGATCTTTTTCCTCTGAACACCGATGGCTATCAAATGCAAACTGTGCTCTGCAGATGAACTTTCATAGCACAGCACTGAGGTCTCTGGCAATGCACTTCAGCCGTCTGGCGTATAGCTCAGCCGCTGCAATAAAAACTTTTGACAAAGTTTTCCTTGGGGTAACAGGTTAATGTAGTTTCAGCCATAGGAAATGGTGCAATTTCTTCTCCTTCTTTTAGTTAGTGCCGTGAATCAATTTGTCGTCTGGCAGAATAATTAGTTGTGTTTTACTGAATAGCCCTGCTGGGGATGAAGCCTTGGCCAGGCTGACAGCCTGATATCACTAGGTGCAGCGCCGCTACCACCGATCGCTTCACGATAGCAGGCTCTTCCGATCCAAGTTATTAAATATCCACCTTTTTGAGGTCGAGGAGGAAGAGAAAAGAAATTGTGATCCTTAAAAAATTAAAAAGGAAGTAGCTTATTGCAGAGCTGGAGCACGGAGCTTTCCTGCGCCCTGTGGAGGAACAATCTGACTCCAGTGATAAAAGGTGCGTGGCTGCATCCTGTGGTGTGGAGGGAGCTGTGTCCGTGTGCCGACTGCCTTTGGGAGGGCTGGCAGCAGCTCTCCAACCCCCCATCCAGTATGACCTTCCACCAGGAGCAGAGCAGTGAGTCCTACCCAGTGGTTTCCATGTGAAACCCTGAGGGTTTGGTTTTGCAGAGAGATGTCCAGCTCTAGGGGCTACCAGGACAGTGCCTCTGGTCATCACCTGAATAGACCACTTCAGGCCACCTCTTGCTCTAAGTTTTGTGTCCCTTTCTCTTACTTCTCCTTTCTTATTTCCTGTGTTTTCTGCCATTGATGCATTTGTATATATATTTCGGTTGTTGTCTTCTCTGGAGCTCTTCTCTTCCAGTTTTGCTGGGTTTTGTCATAGGTTTAGCCTTTTACTGAATCTTACCCAATCATTCTGCCTGTCAGCTGCCGCTTATTCTGAAACAGATGTGTTCTCCACATTCCTGGTGGCACTGAGACACAATTCCTCTGTGTTCATGGGTATAATTGCGAGAATTGGGCTTTTTTGTTGCCCTGCTTCTGCTGGCTGTACAGCTATTGCTCCACACTTCACAAATTCCTTGCAGCATTTAATGTGACCCTGGTGCAGAATTCTTGAATGAACTTTATTGGGCAGCTTCTTCTTCATACTCAATGCCTTTATTTTTCTGATCTGTGCTTCCCATTTCCTTCCCAGCTTCATTAGTTAAATACTTCCCTGGTCTTTCCTCATTTTTCATAATTCTTTTATATTCAAGACTCAGCTGGGGCAGAGATGAATAAACCAAGGACTGAATGTATAGAGTGCTGGGTGCTCCTATGACTTGCTGCTGGTCAGCTCTGCCAGTCCCAAGGCTGGTGTAAGATGTGGACTCTGGAGCTGCATGTGAGGATCTTGAACAAAGTCCTTGCTCCTTAGTGAGAACATTTAAAGCAGGAATATCCACCATGGGCAAAACCCCTCAGGCAGAAGCAGCAATAACACTGATGGTGCCAAACTAGTAGGAAGATGATTAGAGCCCTTTCTGTTTCTGGAGGGGAGCCAAGGTGCTGTAGCCAGCAAAGAAGCCTTCCAGCAATTCATGCTGAGGTGGTGAGGTTTTGGAAGTGGGCTCATTTGAGTGCAGGACAGAGCAGGTCCCACCTGCACCGCGCTGGCTGTGCTGCCTCCGCTGCCGGCAGAGGTGGGAAAGCCCAGTGACTCACCTGCTCAGGTTGCTTTCCAAAAACCACCAAGTACTACCAGCACAGATGGCTGCAGGGCGCAACCTGCAGGCTTAGCACATCCCAGTACCTGCCAGAAATGGATGCAAAAGGCTCTCAGATTTGCAACTGGGCACTTAGTTGTGGTATTAAAGCAGTTTGGCTACTGGAGAAGCAATACATGTGTGGCAAGGCACGGAAGCTCCACAAAAGGAAGCCCCGGGTGCTGAGAAGGTTTCTCTAAAAGGCACTAGAGAAATCAGCAGCATGAACCAAGTCTTGCTGCTGAGCTAGCGTGACACTGGTACGATCAGTAATATGTCACTGATTTTTTTCAGTTGCATTAATGAGTGATTTGTAATAGATTACCCTTTCGTAGTAACTTTAATAACCTTTTCCTCTGAACGTGACACTGGGGAACCACCAGAGCAGAGGAGTGCTGCCCTGTGTCTTGAGCAACCAAATGCCTGGTGCTGCCAGCTCAATGACTGTGATCTTGTTTCCGCTGGATAATTAGCACCAGCCTGCTCAGCTCATACAGATGGTTGTCATCTCTCTCCTAATGCCACCCAGCTGCATGGGAAGTCACTGGTGAACCTATGGCACAAGCAGGAGATAGTCCTGTCACTGTGTTCCACTGTGCTTGGGAAGGGGTGCCAGGTTGAGGTTGCCGAGGTTTGTTAGAGTGTTATCAGGAGAGCCAGGGGAGGATGCGTTGGGGATCTGGCACTGTGGCTAAAACTGTCTTTGTCCCTTTCCATGTAGTGTGGTCTTTCATTGGTGCAGGAAGGTAATGAGCTCCTGCTGGTGTGGACCCAGCGTTAGAATTGGCAATGGAGCAGAATGGGGCCACTGGTGGAAAATTTCTTACTACTTCTACAGACCCTTTATATGTGTTTGTGCTGGTTTAGAGTTAAACCAGTAGGAGAAATTAATCCAACTCACAATGGGATTGCAAGTCAGAATAACAATTTATTAAAAGATCACAAAANGAGAGCACCCAGTCCCAAACTTCCCGGCTTATATCCACTTAGGCTCTGCCCAGTCCCTCCCCCAGGGCGGAGACTTAAACAATGGGTGATTTACTCTGTGAGGTGAACAATGGCATATTTTTGGCATCCCTGATGGCTCATTAGCAGACATGACCCCTCAGGTGGGTGTGGAGGAAGGAAAAAACTTCCTTATCTCACAGAAGTTCCTAAACACCCAGTTTGTAGCCTGAGGGTGGGGTGTGCCTCAGACAATTGCTGCTAATGTGCCATTGTGAGCAGTTCATGGGAGAAATGACATAGAAGGCTTTAGAATACACACCCACACAGTGACAAACTGATCCTGGCTACTAAAACCAGGACAGTGTTACATTCTTATTTTATGGCAGTTTTGAGGCAGAAATGTTGAATTCCTTTTCCACAGGATTCAATGTTTGTGCTCTTGTGAGTGGTCCATGGTGAGATCACAGATCCTTTGCAGTTGGGCTGTTGGTCTGGAGCCCTTTTGTATTTTTGCTGTTTCTTTTGGACTGTTTGTCTTGCGTGCAACTGTGTGCCTTTTTTTGTTTTCAAGTCCTTCACGGAGCAGAATTTCACATTCTAGGTGTCTGGTTTTCAGGCAGGTCTTCAGGCAAGTTCTGTACTGCTGGGTGTCACGTAACCCTGGGGTTACAGAATTATCTGCAGGGAGGTTTTCCTAAACCTTTGCTTCCATGTTGAGCAATCCTTGAACTTCAAAAGTCTGTTAAAGCTGTCAGCTTTGCTTTGGGCCTCAGGGTAAAACAGTGACTTCGTTCTTTCCCTCAAGTTTCTCATCTTAAGGAAGAGAGCTGTGATTTTAGTTAGATAGTAATTATTTCAGGTTTCCTTCCCTCCCAGAAACAGCAACGAAGAGAGTTATGTCACAAGTCTCATATGCCAATGTAATTAATTCTATTTCTGACATTCTATTGAGGTAAAAGCAGAGTAAGAGCCAACTAGTACTTGGTCAAATGGGCCTGGGATGTCAAGCACAAGCTTTTTCCCATGCTGAGTTGGAAAAGGGATCAGTCTGTAATGTTTGTGGTATCTTGTGATGTTGACAAGTGAATGAAGGTAATAGACTGACCTTCAGTTAAAAAGATTGATCACAGTCAATGATACAGCTCCTATAACTGTTTTTGGTTTAAAATTCCTCAGTGTGAGTTATAAGCAAGGTGCATGTGTTTTGTTGTTACTTCTAGTATTGAAAATTTATCAAGCCATCCATCTAGTGCCCTAAAGATGTAAGGCTAAGATTGTGACTAAACAAATTATTAATGATTGGCTATTGTTTTGCAGCTTAAATGTGATAAGTGAGCTGAGTTTAATTATTCTCCTGGAATCAAAATAGATATACTTGCAATTTTGCATCTACCTTTACCTCATCTTTTTGGACATTCACTCAAGGAGGGCAGGTGGGAGAAGCAGGAAGGGATCACTGATGTTTTCTGTCTCTTCCCTTCAGCATATATTGAAAATAAACAGGTTGATTAGTCTGTGACTTATTTCCCCACGTGCCTGTGTTGTCATTACCAGCGCTCCTGTGGCCAGTTGCTGGGCAGGTTCTTTCTTTCTAATGGGACATTTTTGCTTACCCTTTACTGTACAACGGTGTGATCTGAGTGTTGTTCTTGTGGGCACAGTACCTCATAGGTTTCACTAGACACAAGTGTGGATAACATACTGGTGTGTACTTGTGACTGTACATGTTAGAAGTTGCCTTAAGAGCAAGTGTGAGAGTTTGGGTGCTCAAGTGTCTTGCAAGGCAGGAATTTGGCTCATCAAGTGTCACCTCCTGCAGACAGATAGGTTCCATCAGCCCAGGCAGTGCCACAGGCAGCAGCTCTGGCTGTTTTCCTGATGTGTGCTGAAAAGCCACCGGAGTAGGTCAGTGTGCTTGTTTAGACCCACAGCCTGGCTCAGATACATGTCTCCTCACGGGTGAAACACTGGGATGTACTTTAGAAAACAGTCCCTTGCTGTGTCAGGGTGAATTTCAAGGCCATTTTGACATGTGATTTTGTTACCCATTCTACAGGGCTGTTGGATTTTTTTTTATAAACTGGTGGATTATGGAACTGGTTTCAGTAATTTTCAGCACTGTATGTTGTACCAATTTGGTGATGCTTTTGTGCCTTGCAGTTGTGAGGTGCACTTATTTATTTTGCCTGTAATATGATCTTGAATGATTTTCTGCCACATGCTCAGCTCACCTGTTAGTGTTTCCTTTCCTAAAGAGACAATTTATTGTTTCGTTCATTAATCTTGATTCTGTCTACTGTGCAAAATTGATAGTTACCTTAGGCAGAAAAATAGTGTTTTAGGGTGGAATGCATTCCTATATTCATCATCAGGAAAGGAAGTGTCTAGAGTATGTGTGGCCTTTAGTGTTTGCATGGTATAAACCAGAGAATACTTTATTACTGAGAGAAGCTGGTTGGTGCAGACTGCAAGCTGATGGTTCTCAAGTGTTCTGGTTCAAGCAACAAGAAGAAAGGTAGAGTCATCCTGAAAAACAGAAGGGTTCAGCATCACCTTGAGCTTTGGCACCTCCAAGGCTGAGATGTCTACAGCCAAAGCCGCCACAGGTGGAGTAGATGAATGGGAGTGGAACTGCTGATTTTTGCATCAGTGATGCTTCATGCCAGTCTGAACTGCTCCTGGCTCTGTAGCCTTGCTTTCTGGCCTTAATATTTGTACATATTGCAGGCACAAATTCCAGGCTCAGGGCTCCACATGTGGGACTGACTTAGCAGCAGGTGCTCCTGGATGTGGCCCCGTCTGAGAATCTGAACATTGCCCCAGCTGGACATTTAGGAGACCATTTACTGAAGTGTATGTGCAAAGTTCAAAGTGGAGGAAGGCAAGAAAGTTAACAAGCAGGGATGCCTGGTTCATGAGGGCTTATGATCCATCTATGCAAGTATTTTTCTTAGTAACAAAGAAAAAATTCTTTGTAGAAGCCCAAGATTTTGATCCTACTGTAACAGTTTGGGAGGGAAATCTTCTGAGCCCAGACTGTTTCTTAATTCAAAGGGAAGTATGAACAACATTGGGAAATCAAAGCTTTTCTCCTTTGTTTTGCTCTGAGAGTGACACTTGTGAAAATGCTGATATTTTACTGCATTGCAAATAATTCCGACCATGAAAGCTTGGATCTATTCAGTTTTGTGCAGTTCTTGCTGACAAATGTTGAAACTTCAGTTGATCTCTTTTGAGTGGGTTCAGATTAATTTGCAGTTCAACACTTTCTGATTTAGAGATTAGAAAAATTGAGTAAACTTTCATTTCCACCATTAATGCAGAGTATCTTCCTCTTTGGATCCTGGCTGGCTTGGATCCTTCATTTGCCTTCCAGTGTAGGTCATTATCTTGGGTCTATCCATAAAATCTGTTTTTCCTTTCTATCTATAGTAGCAGCTCTCATTGCACAGTCAAGGGTTAGTCCTGGTCATAGAACTGGTCATATCAGTGTGGTACTGAGTAAGGCAGTGGCTGGTCCCCCATTATGTTTCCATCCCTGGCTGTTGTTTGAACAGGTTGAGATGCTCCTGGCACAGAAGGTGTGTAGAGCTCAGTAACAGAGGTGAGAATTTCACCTCATGTAAATCCACCTGAGAAATACCTGGAGATATATTGAAAGGTAGATAGAGATATAAAACATATTGACAGAGAATTAAAACAGGACCAGGGCTAGAAAAATCCTTTGGCCCAGCTGAAGGCCTGTTTGTGTACTAAAGAGGAGCTAGTTTTCCATCCCATTTTCTGGCAAGAAGAGCCTAAAAATGTGGTTTGCTTTCAGCCAGTCTGATCTCTGCATGAAGGGAAATCCATTTTCCCTCTCCCCTCTGTTTTCCAAGTGATGGTAGTCACTGTGGCTGCTGCTGTTGTACCAGCAAATTCCAGCCAGCCACTGTAGCTGGAACTTGTATAGAAGCATTTGGGCAGGATTTGCTGCTAGGGCTCCTGCTCAAGTCGAGGGAGATGGGTCACATGCTGACTGATTGCCTGGAGGGAGCTCAGCTGAATTTTGATCTGCTTTATGGAGGTGTGTAGTAAATAATTAACTTCCAAATGATAGTTTTATCATCAGCACAGCTGGGTCAGAGCACGTCTAGGAGTGTTGTGGGCCAACCACTGAGCGGCAAACTTTGTTAAAAATCCTAGGTCACACATTCAGAAAAGTTATGCTAATAAGTTGGTTTGAAAGGATCATGCTCCTGTTCTAGCAGGGAAACATTGTTAATGTTGTTAGCTCAAGAAGTAGATTTTTTTTTTCCCTGCTCGCTTGCTTTCTCTCTCTCTTTTACATTTTTTTCTCTGCTGTGAGCAGCTCTTGTGAACTTGGAGCTGAACTGGAATTGCTTGAATTGTTACATGTCTTATTTAATTGTGCAAATTGCTTTCTAGTCCAAGGACAAGTTCATGTAGAAATGGAAGGGATTAGAACTGTTGGAATAAGCTATCGTTCCTTCTTTTAATTTTTGGGTTTAGTGTAACAATAGCTACTATTTCAAAAAGCAGCTCCTAACTCTGCCCTGTAACCTTCCCATGCAGGTGAAGTACTCAAACAGAGCCAGAGTTTTCCCTGCCCTTTTTCTTGTGATAGATGCAAAGTATATAAACCAGCAGGAATCATCCATAAACCAGCTGAATGGGTTCTGGGCTAAGGCTTCTTGCACAAGCAAAAAGAAATGGTAGGAATGGGAAGGTGCCATCAGGAAGCAAAATCCTTGGTGCAGAATTTGGTCTGCTTTGTAAGTCCCACATTACTAAGAAGAAAAAGAATTAAGATACATCTGTAGGTCTGTTTAAAAACAGTGGAAACAACATAGATTGTCTGAGTAAAGCATGCAGTAAAATGGACATTATTCCATTGGCCTTTACCTACCTCTCAAAAGAATATGAACTGTTGAATCAGTACATTGGCTCATCTGATACTTGAATTATTGATCTAGTTTGTGTGGTTTAAAGGGTTTGTCTGCTCATTGAGGTTTGGTTTCTCTGCAAATTAAAAAAAAAATATTTTGTTGCTTAAACCCATCCAATTACTGCTGTGTGTAGGTAGATGTTTTTCAGGTCATTGCAGGGATTGAGAGCTTGCCAAGCAAACCATTTTTCTTCCTGATTTCTGTTAATGTGTTAGCACCATAGAAAAAAAAGGAAAACAAGGTGGAAAAATATCACACCCTTTTTTTGGTGGTGTGTGCAGCAGTAAGAAGCTGTAGCTGTAAAATTGCAGGTTTGTATGATGTGAGAGCTTTACACTTTTGCCTGATGAAAGGGCAGCACGTTGGACCATTCAGTGAGAGCACTGCTGTTGTGGCCATCAAAACAGAGGTGGTTATCACCAGCATCAGGCACACAGAGTACTGGCAGTGCCTGTGTGCAGCTCCCATTAACGTGGGGATTTTGTGGATGGGTTGAGGGCAGTGCACAGCCATTAGTGTTTAATTTTTTACAGGTGAATGTGCACCATCTCTGAGTGTAGTTATATGCAGGAGAGATGGGTGGAGATAACAGCTCACTACTACCGAAGTCCAGGAGTGGCTGTATGTGTAATGCATCCCCATCACTGGCGCCTGCTTTTCCAGTATCTGGGCTGGCAAACACCTGTCCAAATAAAATGCTCCAAATGCTGGAGTGACATCATGCCTGGAAAAAAATATGCTGTTTTTGAAGGGGTGATTTGTCTGACTTGATTTGTGTGCTGGATGGGGGAAGAACACTGATACTTTACCAACACTTGGCACCATGAGGTTAATGCTTGGACTTGATCTTAAGGGTGTTTTCCAGCCTAAATGACTCTGTGACACTGTGCCAGATCTCTGGAACAAAAAGGAAGGTAGTTTCTCCTCTGTGCTGGGTGTACCTGACTGTGCTGGACTCTGATTCTCCTGCATGGTGGATCAGGTCAGGGTTCTCAGATTCAGACATGGCATTTCATGCGGACCTCACTGTGTTATGAGTGGATTTGTTTTGTTGGTTTTTTTCAGTGTGTGATACCAGCTGCAGCCTGGTGAATATCAATTAATTTCTTTTATACACCTCCTGTGTAATAGATGTCTGCAAAAAATCCCTTGCATTTCTCTCTTTTTTTGCCATCCAACCTCCCACTCTGCTAGGCAACCCAGAGGAGAAGGCACCTGAGCCTCATGGTCCCACTTGGTGCTCTGTGGAGCCGTGGTGGTGGATGGTGCAGAGCTCTGCCGTCACACCGCAGACTTGCTCAAGCCCTTTTGAGCATCTCCTCATCCATAACACATTTTTCCTTGAGCACCTGCTCCTTTTAGAAGTTAGTTATTTAAAAGGGAAATTTAAGTGGTTGGCTGAGAGTGCAGAGAGGAGGGGAAATGTCTGTAGGGCTGAGGTTAGCACTTTCTCCTCTGTCTGGTCCTCTTCTCACCTTTAAGTTATTTGTATGCATAGTTGGCTTCCCACACTGATTGGCACTGAATGAGTTGGGATAATGTCATGGTTGCCCACGTAGCTGTGCCAGCATGAGAGCACAACCTTGCCAACACAAGGGCATTGATTAGAGCAGAGGAACTAGGGCAATCCAATTATAACCACAAATGCCATTGGCTTTCTCGAATTCTTACTCAAATAACTGCAGACTCTCTTCTGTATTAAGGTGGTCTGGACTATAGGAAGAAAGAGGAATTTATAGAACTTGGGTAGGTCACAGTAAACAGGATTTAATTCTTAAATACTCTATTACCTATTTACACATAGGGCAAAAGGATAATATTTTTCACATATTTAGAATGTGGCTGATCCCTTTTGCCTGCCATGATATTAGAGAATGTATTTCTTTTTTTGGAAATTATTACAAATATTTCTAAAAGGAAACTACCCAGGAAAAATAATAAGAGGTTTCCTATCATTTCAATCTTGTTTGAACCTTGAATGTTCCTTTGTTCCCTAATATTATGCTTCCTCTAACCTACTCAGTGGGTCAGATAAGGAAATGTGATATTTTTCACTACCATGGTGAAATTAAACTAAAGTTACAAAGAACATGAGGGTTGTAGCCTGGAGTTGTAGATGAGTAGTTCAGATCTGGCTTTATATTAAATGCAGAAGCAAGCAGTCTCTCATGGATGAATCACATTCAATTAGCTACTTCCTATGATGAACTGATTAAAAATTAAGTGGCATCAAATAAGACTGATTTTGCTCTTACATTTAAATAATGCTATAATTACATACTAATCAGATGGTAAATCTTAATTGTACATGTTCCATATGTTTTATTTGCGTGTTCTCCCTCTTCACTTTGTTGTCTTTGTATCAGCATGGAGTATATTTTCAGTCTGCTTTTATGTTTGGCCTAATTGAATATCAAAAGCAGTATATGTGAAACTTCCTGAATTCTATTCTTTTGCCAGTGGCAGCTGTGCTATTAGGTGACCTTTACCATTCCTGTAGCACAGAATAATAAAGGGAGGGGGGGAACTGAAGCCCAGCCGTGTTATTGTTAGAGACAGAAATAAATCATATATAATTGCTTCACTATGAAGGCCAAATCCTGCCGTCCTTCATGCCTGAGTTAGAAATACAGGATTTGGACCTTTGTTTCCTGTGGTTTCCTGGCCACCTTGGACGTGCCCAGAATCCTCACGCTGCTGCAGTGGTGGCTAATTATCATCACCAGCCTCAATCCCTCCTACATGGGCATGGAGACAGCTTTGCTGCAGGGAAGCCTTGACAGGAATGTCCACCTCTAAGTGCCACTGGCTTCCCCAAGATGACTTTAAAAATTAAGCCTTAGTAGTTGGATTACATGGTGGGCTTCCACAGAGCGCTTCTGTCTCAGTTAGCTGCTTGTTTGGAATAAGCCTGGTAACTCTTTGTTGAAGTACTAAGAGGTATTTTGACATAATATAACATACATGTGGTATTAATTTTATTCACTTCAGAATGTGCTTTGTTTTTATCTGCTTGTTAACCATAGATCATGAACACAGTCACAAAAAGAACAAGCGGAAACACTGGAGAAGACAGTGGGCAGAAAGCAGCATATTATCTGATGTGGAGATGTTGAAACACAGCCTGGAGGTGAATTCTTTTTCTGGTGACAGCAACAAGACTGGGACCATTGGTGAAAAGAAGAGTCACAAGCGAATGAAGAGGTTTCTCTCCTACCCTCGGTTTGTGGAGGTGATGGTGGTGGCTGACAGCAGGATGGTCGCCTACCATGGAGCCAACCTGCAGCACTACGTCTTGACGTTGATGTCAATAGTGAGTGTTCAGCCAGGGGGAGTAGATTCACCCACAGATCGTTCCCTAGTGGTCACAGAGCCCTTTCTGCTGTGTTCATATGCGTGTTAGTTTGTCTTGACTAGGCATGGAGATAATGCTGCAATTACAGTAAAAATTGGTAAAACCTGGCATTGATTCAAGTCTTCTCTCCCAGACCATCATGCTTCCCAATCCTTCTCACACCTCTCCCAGCTTTATGAATACCAGGAAATATGAGAAATATCACTGGCCCTTTAGTCCACATGCTGTACTCTTCTTTTTATTTGAGCCCATGTGAAATAGCAGATGAATTAAAAAGGTACTTTGTGCCTTCCAGGGACTGATAGGCTGGTAGGTTGTGCAGTTGCCTGACTTCCCTTGTTCTTGCAGTGAGAAAGAGCCTTGATCCTTGGCATAGTTCTAGAGCTGGCTTTCCAGACTGAGGACAAGCCTTTTTAGTAGCTGCTCGTGCTCAGATGAGTAGTGCAGTCCCCAAACAGGCAGCTCTGTAGGTACAGTGTGACTAGAGGGGAGTATCCTCCATAGTTGTGTCACTGGAGGAATGTTCATCCTATTTGAAGTTAGAAATGCAGTGAATACTTGGTCTAAAACTGCCTATGTCAAAATTAGCTGCTTGAGAGAGGAAGTTGCTTTTGACAGTCTTGGTTGGTGGTCTTTGAATTTCAGAGCAGAATGATCCTGTCATTTGGTGAAATGTGTGATAAAGCAAAAGGAAATGTTAGGTTTCTGTGATGTCAGCAGGTTTGTTTCATCCTAAAATTGTGCTTCTGGCAGGAGGTCTCTTCAAGTAACATCAGAGCACTGACTGGGGCAGAAGAGCTCAGGAGAAAAACAGTTGCAAAATGGAAAATGTACTTGTGTTGTCTTAATTGTTTGTTTCCTTGAATGTAAGCAATAACTTCAAATATTGCTTTTTGAAACAGGTGGCTTCTATCTACAAAGACCCAAGCATTGGAAATTTAATTAATATTGTTATTGTGAAATTGGTCGTGATACATAATGAGCAGGTAATGAAGTGATGCTCTTCGCCTTCTGTTTGACAATGGCATTTGTAGTGAGCATTGCGATGAATAATTAAAATACCTGTTTTCTGTGTGTTTCTTATCAGGATGGTCCTGCAATATCTTACAATGCCCAGACAACACTAAAAAACTTCTGCCAGTGGCAGCAATCCCAGAACCACCCGGAAGGCAGTCACCTTCAACATGATACAGCTGTGCTTGTTACCAGGTGTGGTGAATATTCACCTGAAAACTGTAGCTAGTCATGTGTCAGAGCCTGAGTGTGTGATCCATCCAACTTTGGGAAATATTCAGGTTCTGGTGTGGGTGTAAGGATATTTGCAGTTGTGGGAGCAGTGTAATTGTGAACAGAATTGGTGTGATGTGTCCACCGTAGCAATAGATGACTTTTGAAGGGTCAGAACTGTCTGAGGTCTGCCTGTGGGTTCAGTCTAAGACAAAAAGCTCTGACAGGGAGTTAGTTTGGGCTCTGGATGATGTGGCAAACCAGGATGAGAAGGTCCCTTGAAGGACCAAGAGTTGCTTTTGGCTGCTGTTGTTATTGTACTTGTACCTTAACTCACTGCTGCATTGAAAATTAATGTGTCAGGTCTGTTCTGCTTTCAGACAGGATATTTGTAGAGCGCACAACAAATGTGATACTCTGGGTAAGGAAAACCTTTTCATTGTCTTTTAGCAACCTTTTTTGTAGTGACAATGTTAGTTGCCTGTGCTGAACCATGGGTGACATTTCTTTTTCTGTTGTAAACCTCTTTGTTCTCTCCTAGGTCTGGCAGAGCTGGGCACAGTCTGTGACCCATACAGGAGCTGTTCAATTAGTGAGGATAACGGACTGAGCACTGCTTTCACTATAGCACATGAACTTGGCCATGTGTATGTTTTATGTAAATACATTTACCTTTAAATAGCCCAAGATTTATGCTAACTAGGGCTTGCCAGCCAGTTTGGAAATGGGTACCTGCCGAGCCTAATTATTTGAGAGGAGATAAATATACTTGGCTAGAAGATGCACCACTGAGGAAGATGGAACTGTAGGGTGAACTGGAGCCTATCTTAGAGCAGCAAGACCAGCAGGGCCACATTTTGGGCAGGATGAATGATAGGGTACCCCAAGCAGCACCTAAGCAAGGGAGGAGAGCTATTTATTACCGTGTCTTCTCACATCTACATGTGAATGTCAGCAGAATATGCCCCAGCAGACATGATGTCTTGGCAAACCCAGGAGTTTGACTGGAGTTAGGGGGTGCTGAGAATGTGTAAGTGAGCCTGACCCACCTCCTGAACTATTTCACTGGGGAAAATTTGGGGCTGCTGGACATCCCCTAAAGAGATGCTGTCATTCAAGATACATCCCTTCCAGTGGAAATTTCTTGGAACTGATTTTGACTTTTCTTTTGGGACCAGTAGTGAGAAAAATCATCTTAAATCACATAGTCCTTTACCCTGAAACTACAACCCTTAGACAGCTGGTTCGGTCCCAAACCATCACACGCCTGATTTGCTGTGGAGGTCTCTAGGTGTGGGATGGATGAGTACATGGAACAGATCTCTCATTGTTTTAAACTCTGATTTTTCTTCATGGAGAGCTGGCTGAGACACTCTATTTTTAACCAGAGTAGTATTTGTTTGACTGACACTTCCTGACAGAAAGGCCCCAAAGGGTTGGCATTCCCCACACCTAACCTGTGGCTAATTCCTTCGCTAATGCTGCCCAGAGCTGCCGGAGGGGTTAGTGGTGCTCCTGAGCAGGAAATGCCTCTGTGCTCTTTCACAGAGAGCACAGTGAAAAGGTGGTTTGTTGGAGGTAATCTTAATGGAATATAAACTCCCCAGACTTGGAACACAGGATCACATCAGGTCATTTCCCCTTCTCCACTTCAAACAGCACAGTGCTTTAAGCCATTCTGTCTGCGGTAGTGTATTTACCACATTCTTCAAGATGTCATGTGCTGCAAACTTTGCATGGGTTTCTGTTGTTACCGACACTTGATGGCATTTTGTAAACCTGCCACATAAGTATAGGAGCCAAGTCTATCCCTGGTGCAACACTATTTAGGCAACAGCGTGGCACAAAGTATTCAAATGTGTTAGAAAACATTTCGCATCCAACACAGGGCATTGCCTGTGTGCATGGGGGTCTTCAGCCGGCAGTGGTTGGTGGACTTAAGTCATTCATCTCCTTCAGAAACTTACTCCTGGCTCTGTGGCTCAACTCCAGAGTATTTGCCATTTTAATGAAGGTAGAGACAGATTCTGTGCTGTCCACATCATAGTGACCATCAGCTGAAAGGGAAGCTGCAGCTGGAATTGCATCTTTGTCCAGGCTCCTTCAAGGACTTGTCTGGCTAAATATATGCAGTCTTGGTGTGGAGAGCTTAGCAGGGTGCTGCTTTTTGTAGATGAGAGCTGGGAACCCTGTTTGAGCAATGTTTGTTGACACTTGTGAATATATGCATATGAATACTTTTATTCTGTAGTATCTGTCAGCGGCATACCTAGGAAAAATTCCTGGGTTTGCTTGAGTTTAGTTCAAACTGTTGCTCTTGCTATGCTAAATATTTGACATTTGCCTCTTAAATGACTCTGCTTTTTGCTGCTCTTTTTCTGTTAGATTTAACATGCCACATGATGACAATCATAAGTGCAAGGAAGATGGAGGTAAAAATCAACAGCATGTCATGGCACCGACACTGAACTTCTACACCAATCCCTGGATGTGGTCAAAATGCAGTAGGAAATACATCACTGAATTTCTGGAGTAAGGCCTTGCATATGCATGTGTTGGGCTGTTTTAACATGTGCATGTGTCTAATGGAGAGTTGTTCTGTTATTCTGAAGTCCTAGTGTGCAGCATTCAGAGGAAATGGGAGGGATTTGTGTGAGCACACATCCTTTACATAGAGCCGGAATGCACCCCTGGTATCCAGTCCCTGCCGGTTCAACCTCATGATAAGCTGGCAAGGACTGGCCTCTTGATGGGGAAGAATAAGTCTTCCCCCATGGATATTGCCTTTAAGGAATGTGTGTTCTCCTCAAACCTGAAGAGTGACTTTTCCAAGCCCTGTGGCCCAGATATGGAGCAGTGGTTTAGAAGGCAGATCGGATCTGCCTTTCTGCTCCACAGGTCCAGATAAAGCCCTGGCACTAATCCATGGTGGGAACACCATTCCAGGAGCCCACAGGTCAGTTTGATGCACAGTGATCACCCATTTTGCTGTGAGGTCTTCCTGTGTGTTGTGATGTGGAACAGAACAAGAGCCACAATGGTGTTTTGGCAAATCCAGGAGCTCAGTCCCATGGGCAATTCTTCCAATCAATGATTTTTCTTTCTGAACTCTTTATAAAAATGTACCGGTGCTTGCTCAGTAACTAAATGCAGGTTGTGCACATTGAGAAATGCTTTTGCCAGGGTAGCTGATTGTGCTGTGGTGGGTGGTTGCTGTCACAGCACAGGGGTGGTGGTGGATGGGTAACATACTCCCCTGTGCCTGAGTTTGCAGTAGCTCTTCTAGTGCTTGTTAAATAAGGCAAATGTGGTGTGCAGCTGCCCTAATGCTAATTTGGGCAAACACCAATGGGATTTAATCTCACCACCTCCTGTTGAACACCATTTATCTGATTTGTGTTGTAGCACTGGTTATGGGGAGTGTTTGCTTGATGAACCTTCATCAAGGACTTACACATTGCCTCAGCAGCTCCCAGGGCTGATTTACGACGTCAACAAACAATGTGAGTTAATTTTTGGACCCGGATCTCAAGTGTGCCCCTATATGGTAAGTGAAATTTCAAACTTTGTTTTTTCTGGTTTTGCCAGAGCAAAATAAGGTCTCCTGGGGTTGGATGAATAGCAGGCTCACAATCCATCAATTTACTGTCAAGCTTGTGAGTTAATGATAAATCCTAGGGGGATAATTTCATAAAGGATCATCTATCTGGTAAGGCCTGTGGCACATACTTAACACTTTGATCTTTTCAATCATTTAAGCAGATGCAGTGTCGGCGACTTTGGTGTATCAACGTTGATGGTGCTCACAAGGGATGTCGAACCCAACACACACCTTGGGCTGATGGGACAGAATGTGAGCCTGGAAAGGTCTGTAGTACCTGGTGGTTGGTGCCCCACAGCTCTGTGTCCTAGGCTTAGACTAAGCATATCAGAATCATCCTATCCCAGTGCCAGTTGTGTGGGGCACAGGTGGAAGGCCAAAGCAGCTTGGTGTGTTTGAAGTCTGTGGTGCCTGAGTCGTCTCTAGCCCAGATAATGTGATTAAAAGTGACTGCTTGGCATAACATTGTTTAAGGCAGGTATTCCTTCTGGAGTGCTTATCTTTTTAGATTCATGCCCTTGAGTGAACTTTAGAGCAAAACTTTTGCAAAGCTTCCCTAAGCTTTTGTTAGAAATCTGCTATGTGATGTGAGTAATTAGTAATCTTGTGTAACATAAACTTGTCAGCTGGCTTCTCATCTTGACAACTTCAGAGTAAAATATAGAATTGGTTGACATTTTCTGTATGGAACATTTTTGGCAGTAATTCATAGAAAGTTTTGATTTCTATGAGCAATGTTAATTTCCAGCTAGCATTGTGGTTTTTAGAATAAGTATTTAATTTTCAGTTGTTCAGATCTGAAGAAAAGCAGTTGAGAGGATTTTTCTTTTATTGAGATGCTGAAGCTTTTGAATAAAAATGCTAACTGGTTCTCATCATTTGAGTCTGAACAAAACTATTCTCCATCTGGTTCTTATAAAAATAGTGTGATGTTTATTCTACATGGTATAGCTTAAAATTTTGCTTTTCTGGCTCTTAAAATCAACAGTAAGAATATTAGTAAGTTTTCTTTAGAAAGAATCAAAGTTTTAGATCATAGTCTTTCAAAAATATTTTAATAAAAATTCTGGATGCTATTTTAGATATAATTTTCCATACAGGCTGTGAAACTCTTTGGTAATTAATCTTTCATTGCATGTGTCTGAATACTTGATTGTTCAGTGATACTTGACTGATTTCCTTCAGGGCAATGAGCTGAGCATCATGTATCAATTTGCCTTCCTTTCTTAGGGAAAAGTGCAGTCAACATGTTTGTTTTTATTACTAAGAACGTGCATTAGAGATGTGGTTGAAATCTCTATTTAATGTTTTCGTATAAAATCTCCCATTTTGAGACACGGGGTAAAGCTTAGGTGTCCATGGAATCCCGGTGACTTGAGAGCTCGTGTCCTCAATTTCTCTGTTGGTGAGCTTGGGGTCTGCTCACCACTGGAAGGTCAGAAATTTCTATTTTCTTGAAATTCCAAAAATCTGGGCTACAGTTTTGTTCCAATGAGCCTGCAGTTACCCTTGGATATGACCAGAGTGATGTGCAAATAACTGCAATTGAGCAGATTAGCACCCCCTCAGTTACCCGGTGTCACGAAAGAGGCAGTGTCCAGCTGCATGGCTCTTAATAAAGGCTGTGTGAGCAAAAACATTTCAGATCACAAATTTAGACAATTTGACAAGTTTAGACAAATTAGACAAGTGTGACCTGAACTTCTCAGCTGAGAGCAGATGGGCTCTTAAGAAAAGCTAATGCAGCCTACTCTTGTTCAGGCATTTGAATGTGTCCTCACAAAAGGGCTTTGCAAAGTAATTCTTGTATCTGTGTATTGGTCTAATTCAATGTTAAGGTTTGGGTCATTATAAACTCTCTTCTCCTCGGTGTTTACTTGGGTTTTTAAAGTGCTGAGGTGCAAGTCTGGAGTGTTTTTCCTAGGAATAAAATGCTATTTTGGTGCTCTGCTGTGTCCGGAAGCCCTGTCAAACTGCTGCTTGCTGACTAATGCCTCAAGTCTACATGTTTAAAGACCATGATGTATGGGTTGGCAGATGGAGAAAATACCATGCCATTTTTTATGGAGATATCTTTGGAAATGAGTGAGCCTGAATAGCTAAAAAAAAAAAAAATCTAGCTAAAACTACTGGGGTGTAGATTCAACTGGGCTCTAAATGTACTCTTAAATCAAGGACACTAAAACAACATGGAAGTATTACCTTATGCATATTTCACATGAGAGCACACTGAATTTGATCTTGCTAAATCAAGCCATAAGCCAAGCTCAGAGTTTGGCTTTGGTGGGCGAGCACAGTTGTGCTGGTTTTACCATTTCACCAGGTCATTGTCAGGTGGAAATAAATCACTGAAAGAAAATAAAGGGGGTCATAAATTTGGGCCTCTCCCTCTTGTGGTTTTCAGAGCTGTTTAAAGAATGATAGCAGAAGAGTAGAGGAATAGTAATCGTTTGTGTCTCCTGCCGTATGGCAGCAGGTAGCGTATCTGTTATGCATGCATGGAGCTTCACAGCCCTTGTCTGCCCCCTGCTACTCTATTCAGCCAGTCAGCCCAAGGATGGGAGTTGGATTTGGTGAATTATCTGGGATTCCAGTGGCAAGACAAAGGAAAGGAAAGTCTGTTGTAGTGTCTCCCATCCCTGTCAGTGTGCTCCTGCTCAACTGTGTGTCTAAGATATTTTGAGTTTACTCCAGACAAAACCCCTTTTATTCTCTTCGTCCTGTGATCTGTAAGCTCATAGGAAAGAGGAACCTGGCAGGCTTTTTAGTTTTTCTGTTGTATCTCAGCATAGAAATTATTTTTAAAATGCAAAAGGCACGAAGGTTGTGCAGCCAGACTGTTCCCAGTGTGGTTCCAAGAAACACCATTGCGTCTCCATAAAATAATCTTGCTGTTTATTTAAAACAGCTGCTCTTTTCCCCACCTTTGAATTGCCATCAGTGCCAACCCCCCATTTTTTAATAAAATCAATGGATGTAGGTGATTTCCCAGTTAATTCTCAACCATGAGATGGGAAACACATAGGTAATGTCATGGTCTGTTAGCTGTGTTCGTTCACTAGTTAGCTATTCAGTCGTCTTCTCTGGGTCAGTGGTGCCAAGCATGATTCTGGTTATATATTTAGCTGTGAGCATCAATGTTGCTGTGGGAAGTTCTCTGCTGGGACAGCTCTGTTGGATTGGTGTTGTGTATTTTTGTATGCTGATGGATAGTTGTCAGACCTCTTTGTCTCTGTACAGGGCTGGCATAGGGGTCTCCAAACTTCAGGTTTTCAACCTCTGATGTCAGGAGGAGTTGTACATTGTAAGGGTCTGTCCTGCAGCAAAAAAACACGTATTTCAGCTGATTTTATTTCTGTCCTTTACTGTAGCAGATGGTGTTTAGCCAGTTTTATCTCAAATCTTCAGATGAAAGCAAATCTAGGGCACATTGCAGCCCCCAGAGACCATACTTGTCTCTGAGCAAACACCACATGTAGGACTCAAGCTATGAGTTCTTCAGCTGTCCTGCAAGCCATGCCCATAGGCAAATGCACCCAGGATCAGCTTTATTCATCAGCAAAGCCATGCAAGAGGTTGGCCATCATGGGCTAAAGGTGTTCAGTGTGCTGCAGAGCTGGAGTCCTTTTGGGTGCACAACTTGCTTTTGCTTCATTCTCCTAAATAGCTTTATCTAAGGTGGTTCCTAAGGATGTCTGAAAAAGGGGCATGAGCTCACAGTGTGTCTTGACACAACCTTGTTGCACTGTTAGTGAAAGGGCTGGAAAAACACTGTACATCAGTAAATTTGTCCCTGTTCCTGTAAAGATCATCAGTGTTTCTCTGCCTGATGCAGCAAAATATTGCAAGGGAATATTTTGATAATGCTTCAATTCTTATGTAAGTCTGTAGCCTCTCCTAATCTGTGAGCAATCAGCAATGTTTGGGCTTCCTGTAGTTGCAAAGACTTAAGCATCCATGTGTTTCGAGGTTTAAAACTGCTTTAGTGAGGGCTGTTCAGTGAGAGGGAAGTCCTGCTTTCATGGGTTGTGGGGACATTTTTGCATCCATTCTGATGGGGCCAGAAGGTGATTCTTCCCTAGAGCTCACCTCTCCAGAAGTCTGCATCCCAAAGGATACAATTTATTCCATAACAGGGGTGGGGGTCTTGCCTAGAGGACTTTGTCCCCTTTTCTAAACAGAAGAAAACAAGACTCATAGCTGGAAAACAAGTGTAGACCAGGTCTTGGTGAGTCTCATTTAATGACTGAGTGGAGGAAAAAAAAAAAAGGCACTTTGGATTGAGGAATTCATTTTTCTATTTTAATTGCCTTTTGGATTTGGAAGTTTTCTTTCTTGCTTTGGATAGCTGTTGGGAGGTTTGAGTTTTCCCTGGTGTTTCTCCTCACTGCCTGTCTCCTCCCCTGACACAACACAGTTCCTGCAGCTCTCCAGGAAATCGGATAAGCAGCTTTTTGAAAAGTCCACACCGTGAGCTTTGCCGTGCTGTTCAGCACCAGTACATAGGGAATACTCAGGGGGTGCTGTTGTCCTCAGTCTTCACCCCATAAATCATTCCATGGGCTCAGCACCTTGCCTTCATTTTGCCACTTATGGGCGCAGAGAAACTAAAATATGGGGCTGTCAGAAAAGACACCAAGAAGTTCAGTTTTATTTGATTGCCAAACCATTGTGTGTGGCTGAGAAGTGAGCCTGAGTGGTCGCTGTTGGTCAGCTCGTGATGCAAAAGCGATGCAAACCCACCTCTCCCCCGTCTCTTTGCACGCAGCACTGCAGGTTTGGGATGTGTGTGCCCAAGGAGCGAGAGGCACCGGTGACAGACGGAGCGTGGGGGACGTGGAGCCCTTTCGGGACCTGCTCGAGAACCTGCGGTGGAGGCATAAAGACGGCGATACGAGAGTGCAACCGGCCCGAGTAAGTGCATGGAGGGGAAGTGCCAGTGGGTGGAATGGGCAAGAGCAACTGGCTTGCCCAAATGGGCTGAAATCCCCTTTGTCTGTCTCCAACCCTGGTGTACCCCAGGTGGCTCTGCCCTGGGGATGGGTGGATTTGCCCGACATGCATGGGGCAGAATGGGAACCAAGGAGGAGCCAGTCACAGGTTTGGTTTGTGGGTAAAGTGCTCTAAAAAGGGATCCATTCGAGAATGAGGGAAAGAAAAAGCTAATACCTCTATGGCTTTATTGCCTCCTGTATTCCTGTGGAGGCACAGCTGGGATCTGACTTCCAGAGATGTTTTTCTTCCTCCACAGTTGCGATTCAGAAAAGAGGGAGAAAGGAAGAAGCCATGGTTTTGTCCTTTCTTCACCATTTTATTCCTGCTTTGGCTGCTTTTGCAGCTGTTCCTACAGGCTTTTGTGCGGATTTCTACCATTTTACTCCTGCTTTGGCTGGTTTTGTAGCTTTTGGCTGCTTTTACATCTGATCCATTATACAGTTACATTTCAACTGGTGCAGACTAGCCAAACCTCAGCAGAAATCTGTGCCCCATTAAAAAGTGGCCCTCAAAAATGTTTGCTGTCAGCTTGGAATGCAAAATCCTGCACTCTTTGAAATGGCAGGGAATTTTGCCGTGGGCTTCAAGGAGACAAATATGTGGCTGGCAAAATATTAGTAATAGCTTGAGCAACTGGTATGAAAACAGCCTGTTTACATAAATTGTGAATTGTGCTGGTTTCTGTTTAACTGCTTTTTTACAGAAGAAGGCGGGGCAGGAGGCTTTCTGGGCTCTCTTTTGGGACTGAGACACAGATGAGAGGGGTCTGCAGGGCTGGTCGCACTGAGGGGTCTTAGAAGAATCAGCCTGCTCAGTATTTTTTTCTCATTGGTGTTGGATGGCTTGTTGCCAGGGAAGTTGCCATTGGGGATGTGCCAGTGACAGTTTGATCACTGCTAATGGGAGAGGGGAGAACTTGTACCTGTGACGGTGGTGGTGTAGTGAGATGGGAGGCTGCTCAGCATGACTGGACAAGTGTCAAAGGAGAAGAGTTGAAGCTTAGGGAGTAGGACACCAGGATGTTAATTAAAACGATGCTAAGAAACACACAAGTGCAAAGGGGTTCTCCCTTGGCTGTGCTGAGTCAGCACATGCCATATGGTCTTCCAGTAGCCATGGAGAGACAAACACAGAGTATTTTTCCATGTGCAAAAATAGATCTGCTGCTGAAACTTGGATGCTGTCAGTGAGATGTATTCCCATCCTCTGGAGGGGCATCTGTTTGGACTGATAGCTTTTTGTGATAGAAAATCTCCTTTATCCTAAAGGCTAGCCAAGGGATTTTAAATCTCATCTTCTCTGATAGCTTGTGTTTTGTGTCTTGGTACTTTGGGAGGTTCATTTTTTTGGCTTGGATTTGCAAAAACACCTAAATATGCTTGGCACCAACCTGCCTGAGACACCCTCTGTGCTTATCATTGATACGTGTTCTTTCCAGCTCCCTTTTCCTGAGCCATGTGCTGGCACTGGCCTTTCTTTCCAACCCCGGTGAGGTCTGCAAGAGCTGTTTGTCCCAGCAGCATTCACAGAATTTAACAATGGCTATTGTTTTGTTCCTGTAATTTGGCATTACAGTGTGAGCTCCCACCATCTCTGTCCCCATTATCATGGGACTGCTGAGACAGTGCAAACGGATGAGACTCCAATGGGTACTCTCCTGCCTTATTTGCTTTTCAAGGTACTTAAAAAATACCCAGAGTTTCTCCTCTGTTGTAGAAGGCAGCAAACCCAACCCAGATACCTCAATTAAAGTCTGAAATAGTCCCCAGTAGATGTTTTATATCCAAAAATAGTTTTGCTTTTTAAAGCTTTTTCTGTGCACAAGGATCTGGAATGGGATCTTGCAAAGTGGTGTTAGATCCAGCCTTGAAAGTGACACCCTTTCCTACAGTGGTACAGAAAGTGAGGCTGCAGCACCTGCCTCTGCAATGTTCTCTGACACCTACACAGATGAATATTTTGCAGGGATGCAGGGAGAGAAGTAAGTCTCTGGAATGGCAGCAGGCTGTGTTTTGACAGACACTGAAGGAATGTACTCACTGGCCAACCAGACCCTTCCCACTGAGACTGGCCACGTGGGAATTTGAGCCTGGCTGGTAGACGAAGCCCATGGCTGTGGTGTGTCATGATAGAGGGTCTGTGGTGCAAACCCTGATTTTCACAGAAAGACATAGCTGCAGAATTATGGGAAAGGCATACTTGATAAAGGTGTCAAAACAGGAGCCCTGTTTTTGGGAATGGCTCTCTGGATGAAGGAGTGTTCTCTCTGGATAAAAGTCAGATCACATTTGCATTTTAGTCAATCACAAAAGCATTCACCTGTGCTGAAAGCTGTCTGAGACTGACATGTAAACACACCTATAGATAACTGTGCTGGCCTCTGGCAGCACACCAACCAATTCCAATTCCCAGAGCTTCCCAGGATATCTGAAACTGATCTGTGCACACTGGAGCTTCGCATATTTTTCTGCGGTCATGCATGAGTACAGGTACGTGGACAGATGTGCAGATGAACACACGTGCCCTGCAGTTAATTCTCCAGGGGCTTTTCCTTGTGGCTTCCTGTGCTCCCAGGCAGAGCTGCTGCCCAAGGGACTGAGCAGGTGCAAAGCAGCCCCAAAACAGCACTTCTTTGCAGGGTGCCTGTACATGGTGCTCCTGGACCACTGGGAATTGGATGCTGCCACACAGTCTGCAAGTGAAAATATTCAAGGTTATTGACTGCAAAGATGCACTAAGCATCACATATTTAAAACCTGTTGGGATGGGAGTGGGGATGAGACCCCACTGTTCCTTGAGCCTAAGAGTTACTGGGTTACTGGGAGGAGTGCAGCGAGGCTGGGATGTGTGCAGGAGCTTGTAAGGGGAACAATGCTGGATTGAAAGTGGGTCCACACCAGCTGTTAGTTCATCAAATAGATGATTAAGAGAGAAGGGAAATTGAAGCAAAAGAAGGAGGTTTCAATGCATGTCCTGCTTTCCATTCCATCTCTGTGATACATTGTTGATTATCCATAAAAATATTATGTAAAGTAAGCCTTTTCTCTGCATGACACTGAAAATCAATGTTACGTGAGACTGGCTTATTTTTCAGGGTCAGCTCTTTCTGTTTCCTTAGACTCTGTGAAAAGCAATGTTAGTTTAAAAACACCCTAAAACTGTCAGGATGGTTTGGAGCAGTTCTGAAATGTCAGAAGTGTGAGTGTGCTTCGGCCCCCAGCACTGTCTGCGGGCAGATTTAATGCCACAGTTCCCAAGCTGACAGTTTGCAACACAATGGCAAGTTTTAGCATCCTTGAGTTTATGGTGTGTCGACCTTATCTCAGTCTTAGGGGTCATATCTAGAGAAGAGGAAGCTGAACAGTAGCTTGGGATCTTTGGACTTTGTTAGACATACCCTTTAAAAAAGAAAAGGCTCCTGCAAGTTCTGCTTAACTGATATTTAAAAGTTTCATTTTAATTAAATTATTTATACTGGAAGCAATGTGGGTACCATAAAAACGTTGTAACTGCAACTTTTTTTAAAGAAATGCTCTCTTAGAGGTTTGTGTAATTTAAAACCTCTGTCAAACTGCAATAGTCCTGCTGTGGTTTAAAATTTTGCTAAGTGAAAATGGTGAATCCTGTTAACTCCCCCACGGATGACACAGACTCACCAAGGTCTAGAGTGTGCTGCTGCCACAGCTGAGAAGTTTACCTGTAGGCTGTGTAGTGAGATTGTCAAGATGTCCCTTTGTAGCTGGAGGTAGCTAATGTGCCTGCATGGGATTAGTTCACAGGATGGGCTCTGGGAATAGTCCACGTGATAGCCTCTGGTGGTGGGAAAACCCCAGCAATTGCCATTGTGCCTGCGAGACAGGAGAGGTTTGTGGCTGCTGCACTGGGTTATCTCTGGAGCAGTCCCAGGTGTAATCAAGTTATTTCAAGTTGTTTGTCACAACAAGATGGAGAACATACTAAATCAGTAGAAACCAGGCTTAGACTTGCTCCACTAGGAATGGGTGCAAAATCGGTCTGTAATTAGGAACCTGCACTGGGTGCTGTGTGGTTGCTTAGGCATTTTATCCCTGGTACTTGCTTTAATTGCAAGCACCAGAAACCTTTGCAAGTGACACCCATTTAATTTCCAGAGGGCACGTGAGAGCTGTAGGTAGAGCTGATGTTACCAGCTATTGCTCTAGGCTGTGCATTTAGGATAGGATTGGAAGGGTCTGCTCCACAGCAGTGTGGATCTCAGCAAGGAGAGGATGCTAGCTGGAAAAATCCCATGTGTGTAGCTGGTAGTTCTCAGCATCCCGTCTGCAGCTGCTTGAGGAGGCAACTCCTGCTGCCAAACCGTGTGAGCATCCCTAATGTGGTGCTGATGTAGCAGTGGAATGTCTGCCTGCCTTTCCCTGCTTTGCAGCCAATCTTTCAGCAAGGGCAAGCTGTTCTGTGCCTCTGTCTCCCCATTTGTTTCACAGGAACTCTGGTACTTGAGTCACAAAGAATTTTCAAAGATAAGAGTGAAGAATTGTTATTAGTGGGAAAAAAGGCACTGCTGGGCTTCCTGGGGGGCTGGATGTGTGGAGATAATAAAAAATTCTGCTCAGCTGTAGGAACTTGTTTTTTCACTGTGTGTAGAGACCCTCATGCATGTGCAAGGGCATGCTGTCCCTTTTGTTAGAGCTGCTGGCTGCATGCAATGTGGAGAGCTCACAGTGAGAATTTCCCTGTTAAGGGCAAGGGTAGTTACCGTTTATCACTCATCATTTGCATCTTGCAACTTGATCCTGCACCACTGCTGTCTGCAGCTGGAATGGGAGAGGCTTTTTCATTCTCCAAAGAGATCTGTTTTCTGGCAAAGTCTCTGTCTACATATGAGGACAAAAATAGTTTTATAACTACAGCCTGAATCTGGGAGTCAGGAAATTCAAAATGACAGTTTCTCCTAGGCATATCCACTGGCTTTTATGTGGCTTGGATGGTATCTCTCTCCCCAGTTTATACCACTGTCATCCTGCTGTAAAAAGGGGATAAAGTATTTATTGGCCATCTTTGGTGCTTTCTGGAATACATGGAAACAAAGTTGCTTCAAAGTGTCCAACATTACCATTTCTAACATTTGGAGCTAGAAATCCTGAAAGACTAAGTGCTGGCTGGCCTTTCAGCCTCTGCAGGGAAGGAAGTCCTTTCTTCTTTCTGATGTGGTGTTTAGTTATTTGCACCCCGCTAGATCAGATGCAAACTCTCATCCACCAAATCCATAGGACTGAAGGGGCTGTGGAGAGATGGTCCTGAACAGAATCCCTCAGCATGACAGTAAATCCTCAGATGGGGAGGAAGATGTTGCTCGTCATCTCTGGCTTCTCTCACTGCCTTGTCATTCAGTGGAAAGCAATTATTCCCTTTTTCATCCCTTTTTAGCATCATGTATATGACCACTTTTTGTTAGACACCTACATAACCTTGCCTGCCTGTCAGTCTAGGATATTAATTCAAGATTTGCTCTAAGACAGAACCCTCAAAATGATGTTGCAAATCCCGATTATGTCGAACAAGTGGCAGAACTGCAACTTCATCTCATTTCCAGCCTGATCTTATCTCTGCAGGCCCAAAAATGGTGGGAAATACTGTGTGGGTCGTCGCATGAAGTTTAAGTCCTGCAACACTGAGCCATGCTCCAAGCTGAAGAAGGATTTCCGGGACGAGCAGTGTGCCGACTTCGATGGGAAGCACTTCAACATCAATGGGCTGCCCACAAACGTGCGCTGGGTTCCCAAATACAGCGGCAGTAAGTGGCTGGCAGGGTGGGGGATGCAGATCTTGCCTCCTGCATCGTCACCTTGGGGCGATGGCGTGTGGATAACATGCCTCTGGTTTTCCTCCCTCCCATCGCCAGTCCTGATGAAGGATCGGTGCAAGTTGTTCTGCCGCGTGGCGGGGAACACGGCATATTACCAGCTGCGGGACCGCGTCATCGACGGGACGCCCTGTGGCCCCGACACCAACGACATCTGCGTACAGGGCCTTTGCCGGGTAATTATCTCCCACCCTCTTCAGCAAAGTGGGGGTTGCACTTCTGCACAGCAGGATGGCTCTTCTGCACCATGCTCCAGGCAGTTGTTGGCGGGTCCTCCTCGCTCGGGGGCTGCCAGCAGTATCGCCAGGCTCTGCGAGCCCCAACTGGTCCGAAACTTGTGTCAACAGCTAGATTTGCAGAAAAGTCACACAAGGAATCATAGGATCGTTTAGGTTGGAAAAGACCTCTAAGATCATCAGGTCCTACCGTTAATGCAGCACTGCCAAGTCCCTCACTAAACCATGTCCCTGGGTGCCACATCCGTGCGTCTTTTAAATACCTTCAGGGTATTCACCACTGCTCTGGGCAACCGTGTTCCAATGTTTGCCAACTCTTTTGGTGAAGAATAATTTCCTAATATCCAGTCTAAACTTCTGCTAGTGCAGCATGATGCCATTTTCTCTTGTCCTGTCACTTGTTACCTGGGAGAGGAGACCAAGCCCCCCCTGGCTGCAAACTCTTTTCAGGTTGTTGTAGAGATCCATGAGGTCTCCCCTGAGCCTCCTTTTCTTCAGGCTGAGCTCCCTCAGTTCCTTCATCTGCTCTTCATCAGACTCGTACTCCAGACCATTCCCCAGCTCTTATTGGGACACACTCAAGGGGAAATTGTTTACATGTATGCCCTAAGGTACTGAGGGCTGTGAAGGTCTGAGCCTAAATCCAAACGATGATTCCTTCTGTGATCTGCCACCGTTCTTCCTGGTCACACCCCAGGGCCCTTTACATTTCCATTCACAATTATTTTTCACACTTCCCTCTATGGGAACAATTGATACAGGAATTTTTCTCTTGTCAAGGCATTGCCTGGTGCAAACAGCAGTTCTGATCCTCGCTTTGTAAAAAGTCTTTTGTTGGAAAACCTTGTGGGATGGCCACACTGTAAATCAGTAGAAAAACGTGGGGAAGCAAAACAATTTGTCTCATGGCAGCCTTTTGTGTACACAGCTTTTGTGTGCCTTAATTAGGAGGTTTGTAAATGCTGTTCTAGTCTGTATTTGCTCAATCTAGCTTTTTCAATTTTTCTCTTAAAGCAAGCTGGATGTGATCATGTGCTGAATTCAAAGGCAAGAAGAGATAAATGTGGTGTTTGCGGTGGGGATAATTCTTCATGCAAAACTGTTGCAGGCACATTTAACACGGTGCATTATGGTAAGGATCTGTTGCTAAAAACTTTATAGTGAAAAATGTGGATCTATAAAAGCCATTACCACACTTAATCCACAAAAACATTGATGTAAAACACAAAATCTTTCAAGCTGTAGTATATTCCACTTTGTAACTATGCTATGCCTAAATGAAAAGTATTGGCTTGTGTAATGTGAGGTAATTTTGCTCATTTCCCTTTCCTCTAGAAAGCAAATGAAATGTCTGTGTAATAGCCTTGACTTTCTGGTAAATCTTTCCTAGGCTATAACGTTGTGGTTCGCATCCCAGCTGGTGCAACTAATATTGATGTGCGTCAGCACAGTTACTCAGGGAAACCAGAGGATGACAACTACCTGGGTGAGTTGTAGTCCTTATTTCAGTCCAGAAATCTGCTTTGTTGTCTGGTTGAGGTGATATATCTGCTCTTTGTTAGGGAGGATGACAAATTCATTTAAGCAAAATGTTTTCTTGGTGAGTATTTATCTATGCCTGCCAAACATTCAGCCTTATCTTCTTCCTTCTTTTTGTGCATGCCATCCTAGATGCAAAGTTTGGGAGGTTTACAGATTATAAGAAATATCCCCTTAGGGTGTGTCCAGGACTGGGAAGAGCTGTTGAGCCTGGGCTGTGGGTGGGAGCTGAGGCACAAAGCTGGGAACTAAACAGGCTTCTGAGCTCTGCTGGAGTCTCCTCACCACAGCTTTATCTCTGCAATCAACATTCTTTGGCTGGAGAGTAAATATGCCATGCCCTGTAAGATGTGTGCACAAACACATAGAAAGAGACATTATTTTCCATTCTTCTGAGAATAATAATTCTGACTTCACTTAGACTGAGCCCTTCTTGTCCCTGCCTGATAGTGATACTTAACCGTAAAGAAATACCCTGCACAAAAGATACTGGTCTGGTTTAAACCTAACAATAGCTTGGCCTTTAGTTGTTGGACTTTCATAGCTACTCTACTGTTTTCTCTAGCCTGTGGTATCTCTCTAGAGGCAGATGAACATGCTTGTGGTGCTCTGTTAGACCACTCTGCTCCATGCACATACACTTTTAGCAGTGCCTTGAGTCTCTTTTCCACCATGATGGTCAGTAACTCACCCCATAGTTCTGGTTGGGTTCGTTAGCAGAGGTAACACAAATGCATATTATGGTGGTTGTTACATCTGCCAGCTGAAGGTTGGTTTTGCTTTGAGTTGGTTTTTTGAGGGACCTGTTTGGGGTACTTCAGAGTCTCTGATCCTCCTCTTTTGCATACCCTGGCACCATGAGCTGTGCTCCAGTATCTCACAGGGTTCTGTATTTACATCTCTGAACAGGGCACTTCATCTTGTTTTATCTCACAAAATTCCTCCAACTGGATATGTTAAAAACAGGACTAGACTGATGGTCCCTAGCCCATCAAAGGTAAAAGGACTTACTTGAGAAGCAAGTAGAGGAGACTATCATGCACCAAAGGGAAATAATGCTGACAACTTTAGCTGTTGCTCTGAAATAACATCCATGAGGCTGGACCCTTTCTTGAGACAGAAGGCTGAGCAGGTGTTCCCTGTCCCCGTTCCCTGATGGGGGCCATGCAGGGCTCTTTGTGCACCTACATCTGCATCACTGCATGTTTGCACATTCACAGCAGTGAAATGGCATGGTGCAGCATAAGTGCACATCAGCACCAAAAAAGCCATACAGTGGTGTGATAATTTTCCCTCTTGTGGGAGTTAATTTTTATTATTCCTCTTTCCTGGAAGAAACAGTCCCTCCCCATGTTATACCTATTCGAACTGGTTCACCCCAGAAGGAGCCCCAAACTTCTCAGCTCTTCTTGGAGGGCCTTTAATCTTCTTGGGAAGCAATGAAGTCAAATCTTCTTTAATGTTGCTTTAATATTGCTGGGAAAGTATCTCTTCGCATTAGGCCTGACTAGAAGCAAATGAGAAGTGTGCATGTGTCCACTTATTTTGCAGCTCACTGAGTGTGAAATCTTGGGCCCTGGGTACTGTAAACCTTGTAGTTGCTTAACAGTTTAGGAGGAATTTGATGTTGTCATCAAGTCCAAGATGTGTACCTACTGTTGTAGGAGAGACAGTAAACAGGAAGAAATCCTTTAGTGAGTTTTACTACTGCCTAATAACATTAAAGCCTGCAAAGTGTGGGATTTGGTTGTGTAGCCTCTGCTTTGTGTGATTTTTCTCCGTCTATGTCTGTTTGCTATCAAGTAGTGTTTTGCTTCATTATCTTCCCTCATTTGATGGAAAAACCTTGCCTTTGGTGTTTTGGTGTTAAGTTTAGATTTTTCAGTACAGGGGCTTTGTAGTAATGTAGCTGTGATGGGTGAAATGGTGGGGAAACTAACTTAGGAAATTAGCTACATAATCGTATTAGTGTGAAGTTGTGCAGCAGACTGCTGTTTTCAGGAAACTGTTCCTTTTATAAAGCATTTAGGCTTTAAACCTTCAGTACTTTCACATACCTTAAGATTTGGAATAATAAAAAGTTTGGAGGGAGGAGGGAAACAGAGGGGGAGAGGGGGAGATACTGCTCAAACTCCCTGAAATTATGTACTAGAAAATGATGTTTAGGCAATTAGGGTATGAACATTTACCCTAAGAACACAGCTGGAAACAACTAGGAAGCCACCCTATCCACATGGCTAATGAAAAGATTTGATCAGGATTATTTTTGTGGTGTATGAGAGGATACAGCCTGTGTGTGCTCCGTACAGAAGCCTTTTGGCTATCTCTGCCTTGGGTTATGGGTGAACTGTTCAGCAACAACTTCAGGCATTCAGCCTTCATTTTAATGAGGCTTCCCAGTGGAAAAAGGAGAAGGAACATGGTTTGCAAGAGCTCTGCTGCTCTCTTTGCATCCTTTCTGTTTAAGAGTGCCAGTGGGCTTTTCCTCCCACCCCCAAAGGAAGGGAGCACTGAGAGCGCATGACCCACGTTATTATGTACGTATGAGTTAATTCTGCTTCTTTAGTCCTTTTTTTTTGCACCTATGCAGCCTTATCTAACAGTCAAGGAGACTTTATATTAAATGGAGACTTTGTCGTCAGTATGTTTAAAAGGGAAATCAAAGTTGGGAATGCTGTGATCGAGTACAGTGGATCGGATAATACTGTTGAAAGGATTAATTCTACAGATCGGATTGAGCAAGAAATAACACTTCAGGTGAAGTATATGTTGTGTGTATGGTAAAGTCTGCCCAGCATTATTGGACTGCAAATAGTGGGCAGTGATTTCTGTTGGTTTACTCTGCTTCGTTTTTCTTACAGGTTTTGTCAGTGGGCAATTTGTACAATCCTGATGTTCGTTACACATTTAATATCCCCATTGAGGACAAACCTCAGCAGTTTTACTGGAATGAGCATGGCCCGTGGCAGTCCTGCAGTAAACTCTGCCAAGGTGGGTGTTTGGGAAGGCTGAGATTTGTCCTAGATTTGTTAGTGGTCTGGGTAGTGCTGTCAGTTTCTCTCTGATTTATTTAAGATTCCCACACCATGGGTGTGATTGTTTGACTGGGTTTCAGTAGTAGGTAACATCTTAAACGTGCTTATGGGTTTCAGAACAGGGCACTTTACATCCTCTCTGAGCAAGGTGAGCCTCATAACCTGGTTTGCAGGTGAGGAAGCTGAAGCACAGAAAAGGTTACATGACATTTGCTAAGGCTGCAAAAGTCATCAATGTCTGGTTTGGGGTCTGATATCCAATCACTACCACATGCCAGTGCCCACCCTGCTAAACACTCAGAGCCCATCCCTGCAGGAGTGCTGCAGGTCTCTGCCTGAGTCCATGCTGCCTGCAATAAACGCCTTCTGCTCTGCTTAGTCTTAACCCTCTCCAGTGTTTCTGAAAGAGACAGAAAAGCACAATTAAACAGCTCTTAAATGCTACTGTAAAAGGTGCAAGAAGAATAACTGAACTGATCACTTTCCTGCATGACAAACAGTGTGATGGTTCTCTCTGTGCAGGAGAACGAAGAAGGAAACCTGTGTGTAAGAGAGAGTCAGATCAGCTCACGGTGTCGGACCAGCGATGCGATCGAATTCCACAGCCTGAGCCCACCACTGAGCCTTGTAACACAGAATGTGAATTAAGGTGCACTCTGCTCAGCCGTTTATATACATTACATTGTGTATTTATTTTTCACTCTTTCCTTTCACCTCTCACCATAACTCCTTTTCTCACCACCCTGTGTTAGATTTTAAAAAAGAAAAGGGATTAGTAGTTGCCTCTTTGTCAGCCAAGAGGGATTGTCATCCATCTAGTGGTGTTTTGAGAGGCACGTTTGTGCATTTTCACATTTCTCTTGTTGGATTAAATTAGGACTAACTATAACAAAAATTCTCCTAATGTTGAAAAAATCTTCCTGTGCAATGCAGTGCCTGAAATACTCATCTCCCTGGATCAGAAATGCTCAGCACCATCCTACAAATAGCCTGCAAAGAAGGAAAAACATATACTTAAAGCAAAGAAGTAACTAAGATTTGGATTTATCATTTATTTAAAGCAAAGAATAGACTTTAGTGTAGAGTGGGTTTGTGGCTGTCCCCAGACAATTCCTGGCATTCTGGAATTGATGGAGCACAGCCTAAATCATCACAACCCATTTTCCTTTAGAAAGCAATCTGTTTTCCTTTCTGGGGCTTAAATATGGTGGCATTAAGCGACTGCTGGTGAAGCAATTCAGATGGCTGAGTTTCCCGAGGGGCTTCTCTGGCTCTCTTAAACCGGGGTCGGGTTGTCGCGGTAACAGCTGTTGCCATTGCAACAGGTTGGAAACTTGAGAAGGGCAAATGAAAGAGTGTGAAAAGCAGGCAGGGATGTGAGGCTCCCACCAGTCAGGAGCTATTGACTCCAAATCCCCTTGATCTTATTCTTCTCTGGGCTGTGCTGAAGTTTGCTCTCTTGGCTTGGGAGAGGGGCTCTGTGCTCCCTGCTCTGGACTACCTGATTATCTCCAGGAATCCCAGGGGACACTCCTACCAGGTGTGAGGGGAAATGGACTCCTGTTGGCTTCAGGGTCTCCAACACCTCCCTGGATCGGGCCTCATGTCCAGCGCCTCTTGCCAGAGCTGGGCTGATGTAAGCAGGGGTGTATCCCCAAGTGCGTCCTTAAGCGCCACCAGCACCAGTCTGTGTTGTCCGTCCCTGCAAGGAGGCAGCAGAGTGGAAATCTGTCAAGAGGGAACACCTCTAATCCCCACTGACAGCACTGGGGCTTGAGAGTCTTGTAGCAAGTAAACTTTGCTTGTCCTTTGGAGAGCTGAGACTGTTTTGTGAGTGTCCTTCCACATGGAATGCCTTTCAAGCCTCTGCAGGTTGTTTACTGATGCTGTATTTTCCAGCTTTTAGTTTTTAGAGACTGAGGTGGCACTCCTGCAGGGAAATGTGGGGTGTAAAGCCTTCAAACCAGTGCTCCTTCCTTGGCCACAGTATCCCCTCACCACCTTGCCTGATCCCACAGGGGTCACAGTGTGACTTTGCTGTCTGCGAGAGGGACCTGGTGGCAGTTCCTTCCCTTCAAGGAGCAAGGCCAGGATTAATTGCCTCTGATTTTTGGAAGTCACAAAGCATTGGGAAGTGTTTCAAAGAGCCAGAACTTCCAGTTGAGGAGCATATATTCCTTCTTTATGTCAAACACCCTCGAGCATGTTACCTGCAGAGTCCTGGGACCCCACAGCTGATGTTTTCTCTCCTCGGCACAGGTGGCACATCGCGAGGAAAAGCGAGTGCACGGCACAGTGTGGGCTGGGCTACCGCATCCTGGAGATCTACTGCTCCAAGTACAGCAGGCTGGAGGGCAAGATAGAGAAGGTTGACGACCGCTTCTGCAGCAGCCAGGCCAAGCCCAGCACAAGGGAGAAGTGCACTGGAGACTGTAACGTGGGAGGGTGGCGCTACTCGGCCTGGACCGAGGTAAGGGATGCTCGGTGGCACAGCCAACACTGTCTCCTACTTGCACAGGGGTCCATTGGGCTGTTTAGGTTGCAAACAGCACATACATAAAAAGCTGGCCATGATTCTGCCTCCATTGCTTTTTCTGGAGAACACTGCATTCTAAATCAGCCCAGTACTCCTTATATTCCCCTGCAATTAATTTATACTTTTAAGCATCCCAAAGTCTGTCTTCATTACACTGAACTCTGCTAGCTGTCTTCTCCCACCAAAACCATCACCACTGCCAGGAGCTGGGGAGGACATGTTGCCATCAGCAGAGGACTTCTGAAATTTGTTTCCTTTACACATTTTCGTTCTTGCATGAACAAGAAAATTCCTGAATGCAGGCCTGGCACCAGGAGATTGACAAGCCTGGGGCTTTCCAGGGAGGCATGGCAGGCAACTGGCTGGTCAGAGAGAGTTAATCTCTCCTAAAAGGAGAGCGAGCAGCAGCCATTTAGGAGAACTGAAAGGCAACACTTGTAAAAGTAATAATGGGGTTATAACCTGAAATGAATTTGTGAAGAGCATTGCCGTGACATTTTATTAAGCTTCAGCAAGATTGGCTTTTTAAAGGAATACATAACGTAAAAACCTGTTACTTAAAGTACAAATTGTTCTTCCGGAGATTTTCTGCAGTCTCTCCACGGTCCTGGCTGCAAGGAGGGAGAGGGCAATAGCAGTAGAGTGGCAGAAAATATTTACTCGTCGTGTGTCCTTTGCAGTGCTCCAAGAGCTGCGGTGGGGGCACGCGGCGGCGGCGAGCCATGTGTGTGAACACCTACAACGACGTCCTGGACGACAGCAAGTGCAGTCAGCAGGAGAAGCTGACGGTGCAGAGGTGCAGCGACTTCTCCTGCCCCCAGTGGAAAACTGGCGAGTGGTCCGAGGTAGGTGCTGGTCACCAACAGGGTCTCACCTGGGTGGTCTTCCACCCTGAAGGGCTGGTGCCTGTGAAGGGATATCTCTGTCCCTGCTCATCTCCTGTGATTTGTCTCTGCCTCTTGCAGAGCGTCTCTCTGAGCCTGTGCAGACACTGGCCTTGTCACCAGTGGTCAAGTGGCCACTTCTCTCCCTGCAAAGCCACAGTGGGGTTTAATTCCTCTTCAGTCCTGCAGTAATTTCTTCCCAGTTTTTCCATGGTTTCTCTAATTACTTGGGGAAGAAAAATACTGCCTGCCCTCATTTTCCCATGAGATTGTCCTCAGAAGCCCTGGCAGCTCTGGCTGTCGCTGGAGGGCAGGATTTCACCCTACGGATGTCTTGCTCAGCCTCTCCCTGCTGTTTATTACCTCTTCTGATGCTGCTGGTGCCCTTTGCAATGCAACAAAACCATGTCTTGGTAGGCATTTTCCTGCAGCAGGACTGAGGATGCTGGTGAACAATCTTCAAAGGCTGCCTGTCACCTTGTGGCCAAATTGCTCTTGTTTCTATGAATTGTATTCTTTTAGGACATAATGAAACCAATTAAGTGGAACAGTGATTGTTCTCTGCGAAGTAGCTGTCTTCTAAGTCACACTGCTGGCAGCCCAAGCCATTTCAGGGCAGTGGAAGCAGTTCTTGCAGCCCTTAGAAGCCAAGACCCTTAACATGCACACCCAGAGCTGAGCAAGTTTTTTACAAGCCTTTGGCACCCTGTTGTGCACAGCTAAAACCTCGCAGGGCAGTGCTGTGCCTTTGCTCTATGTCTCACAGCTGCTGGAAGTCAAGAGGCTTTGTGGGCTCAGTTTGCCCTGCTGAAGGGTCTCGGCCTGGCTGTGCTCTCAAAGCTCCAGCCTCTGCTCTGGACCAGCTCCTGAGAGCAATCCTCTCTCATCACAAGACACTTGCCTGTCTTCCAGGGTGTGTTATCTCATTAGCTAAACAGCTGCCTCTCGGCACCATTTCTTTTTCAAACAGTGCTTGCCGTGGGTCTCCAGGTTTATTTTACAGTGCCAGGGCAGGTGCTGAGCTGGCAGCGCCTCCCCAGCACCTCCTGAGCTCACACTTTTCTCCTCACAGTGCTTGGTCACCTGTGGAAAAGGGCACAAGCACCGCCAGACGTGGTGCCAGTTTGGAGAAGATCGATTAAATGACAGGTTTTGTGACCTCGAGACGAAGCCGGAGTCGGTGCAGATGTGCCAGCAGCAAGAGTGTGCTTCGTGGCAAGTGGGGCCATGGGGCCAGGTACTGCAGAGCCCCGTGGGGCTCCGAGCCAGGGGGACCTGGGTGAGGGTGGCTGAGGCTTGGGCGCTGCCCTTTCATCCGAATTCAGCAGCATAACTGTGCTAATTGATTTGCACACCAAAGCAGCCCTCTGGTCGCTTGGGTTCAGTGGATAGGCAGCAATAACAGTACCTGCCCTTTGTGCTAAATTTAATCTCTGTCATACTAAATTGGCTGTGATTTTCAAAAAAGGGGTTTCCAAGGTTACGCTCCTAAATCCATATTTAGGCACATAAATACGAGGCCTAATTTTCACAGAAAAGCTGCCCCTATTGAGTAACTTTATTGGTTTTAATGTCTTTCAGTTTCTGGGTTGGTGAGGGGTTTTTTTCTGTTAAAATACAAGTTGCTCATTTCTCCCAGAGTGTTCTAACATTGGCTTTTCCGCAAAACTGTTAGCTCGTGACTTAAAAAAATCAGCAAGAAACCTGGACCAGTTGTCCCAGTCAGACATACTTCCTATCAGCAAAATTATTCATTAGCTGCTCATGCTACCTTGGGACTGAACAACCAGTTTTAAAGAAGGATATCATGCAGGTTCTACCAGACTCTGATTCTAATGTGTGTAGCAAAGTAAATCATTTTAGTGCTTGCACCTTCGTTCCCAAGAAAGCAAGTGAAGCGTGTGAGGCACTGGTGGGTGCAGTGAGTTAAAACTTTGACCTAATTTAAAGCTGAAATGCATGAAGTGGAGAGAAACCAGAAGGGAAGCTGTATTTTATTTTTGCTGCTCTTGCTGCGTGCCTAAATACAGATTGGACTGATTAATACTTTCTAACCAAAGCAGCTACTCAGACCCAGCACTTTTTTCTCCCATCTCTCCTCTCCCAGTGCACTGTGACTTGTGGCCAAGGCTACCAGATGAGAGCAGTGAAGTGTGTTGTGGGCACCTACGTGTCAGTGGTGGATGATAACGAGTGTAACGCTGCAACCAGGCCAACAGATACCCAGGTAAATCCTACTGTCTGGTCTCCATCTCTTGCCAGTATGTATATGGAGGCATCCAGGCTATAACATTAGGGGGCAGCTTTCTGCAGCAAAGCCTTGCCATGAACACTAGCCCATGCAGAACAGTGCCTTGGTCTGCTGCATGGCTTCTGGAAAAGTGCAGCACAGCACTCTGCTTTGGTAGAAGTGGGACAGAGAAGCTATAATCAGGGAGTTCCCATCCAGATTCTCTTCATGGGGTTGACCTTACACTCTGAAGCACCAAATTGCCCAAAAGGCAACGGACAACTTGTTAATGAGGTCATCAGAACTTTGTAGGATGAAGATTAGTTACCTTTGCTTATGGTTTATATCCACAGAGCTCTAGTCTTGGCATGGGATGTTAGAGGGGCTGTTCAGATGCCGAGCTAAAGCTGATCTCTAAGAGCTCATGAGCTAAAGAAGCTGCCGTGGGTAAATATGGGAGACAACCAGAGACCAGAAGGTTGAAACAGTATTTACTGGCCTCAGAGGCTGTGGTCTCAATATAGCAGACACCTCCTTTGGCTTGCATAAAGTTGAGAATGCCTGGCTGCAGTCTGGGCTCACGTGGCTGCTGGGCTGTTGCTGTGTGATACAAATGATGGTGCGGGGACATAATTGCTTGCCTGCTGCATGTGACAGTGTAGTGTTTGTGGCAGCTACAATTCCAGAGACATCCTCCCTGGCCAGATAAATCGAGAAATGTTGTACAAATTGCAAATTTGCTGAAGAGGCTTTTCATGCTGCATACTAGAAAGCAGACGTGACTTCCCATTTCAAGCAGAGGATGTGTCCAGAGTGTCTGAAGGAGTTGAATAAAACAGAACATTACCATCTATCTGTCATCTAGGAGAGTCATAGTGCTGATGCCCTGCCCAGCTTCAGTCCTGCATGACCTTGCAGAGTTTAAGTGACGTCACAGCGTTTGGGAAAGGGCTGTTTTTCCCATGTATGGAGACCAATTGCACTACAGTCAAGGGGTAAAATCCCACTTGTCATCAGCCATCATTTGGCATGCACATCTCCAGTGTAAGTGAAATCACAGGAATCCAGGAATCATGTATGCCATTTGTCAGGAGCCACGCTCTCCCTTGTGGGGACGATCAGTATTAATTTCCTTTTTGGCAAGGACTACTCATGGAGTAAAGTCATGGCTATTTATCATTTCTGTCGCCAGACCTCCCAGGGGGTCCAGGCAGGACCAGAGCCCTCCTGTGAGGCCCTGTACCAAGACTGAGCAGAATGACATGCCTGTCCTCAAAACCTCATGCGCTTGGTGTGTGGTGAAGATCAGCACATGGATATAGGCAGTCTGGTGGGCTCCAGGGAATCAAAGGGCTGCAATCAGCAGCATAACCTTTATTGTGTGGGCTGCAGGTCTCACGCTGAAGGAAGGGAGCTTTGAAGGGAGATAAAGTTGCTGCTTTTCAGATGTGTGTTCATACCAGAACTCTTAATGAACTTTCATCTTTTGCCTCAAAAACATCTGTTTTCAATGCTTGGAGATGGGACATGGTTATGGGGATCCCTATTATAGAATTCCTCATAAGTCAAAAGTCCACAGAGGGTTCTGCATACGAAGGCCTTGGGATATTGATACCGAGTTTTGCTGCTTCACCAAGAGGATGCAGGGAGGAAGCCTGCCTCCACACAGGCGTGCAGGTCACAGATTCTCAAGATGTTGCATGTTGTTCATAATTACACTGAAGAGGAGGTGGTTTAACCAAAACATCTGCAAATTCTTTATTTCCCACTTTCCTCTCATGTATTTCCTGCACAGGACTGTGAAATAGCTGTATGTCCTCCCCATCCAAATAGTCCTGAAGCCAAGAGATCCATATCAGGCATTCACAGGACACAGTGGAGATTTGGATCCTGGACACCGGTAAGCACGTGTCGTAATACTTTCAGGATTATTTTACAGTAGACAGTGTGATATTTTTAAGTCTACTTAAGCAACTTTTCATTCCAAAGTCCTTGCACTGTATATGAGGGAACTTCCTAGCAGAGTGCTTGTTGCTGTTCCCTAGTGCTCTGCAACATGCGGGAAGGGTACCCGGATGAGGTACGTCAGCTGTCGGGATGACCAGGGCTCCGTGGCCGAGGAGTCAGCTTGTTTCCACCTTCCAAAGCCGTCAGCCACAGAAATGTGCACCGTGACACCATGTGGGCAGTGGAAAGCCTTGGAGTGGAGCTCTGTAAGCATCACGCTGTTTCTTGCAGGAGGGCCTTATAGACCTCACTGCTGGAAATGTGTTTCATTAATCTGAGGATATTAAGGTTTTCTGCTGATTGTTTTTAGCAATAGTTGTCTTTCTGGTTTTCCAAGCTGGAAATGTGACTGTGTCTCCTTCTCCCACTGTAACACAGTGCTCAGTGACTTGTGGCCAAGGTAAGGCAACGCGACAAGTGATCTGCGTCAATTACAGTGACCAGCTGGTGGATAGGAGTGAGTGTGACCCAGACGACCTCCCTGCCACCGAACAAGACTGCTCCATGTCTCCTTGTCATCCGAACAGCCATGACTACGGCAGGCCCATCCACCCTTTCCTCTATCCGGATCATCGCCTGAAACTGCACCCTGGGGGCAGCCCGAACCGAAACCGAGCACATATACCAGGAGGCAATCAGTGGAGGATTGGCCCGTGGGGTGCTGTAAGTGCCCTGCTTTTCTTATTGCTGGGTTTTGCTGTTTGGTTTTCTTTATGGACTAATCCAGCCTTTCCTTGTAATCACCACACAGGGAAAAGAGGGAGTCTTCTCCCCACTGCTCTCTGTCAGAAGCAATTGTTGCAGTAGCGCTCAGGCCTCACTTCTTAACCTCTCACACTTTGTATATCAGAGGCTCTCCAGGCAGAAAGCTGAAAGCATCATTTTCCATGAAGCAAAGGCCAGCCTCTGCATCTTGGCTGTCCCCTGGGGTATTTACAGCTGTGCAGTGTTGTTGCCAAAGCACAGCAGAGCCTCGATGCCAGCTCCTCTCACTCCAACCAATATGCAGTGCTTTAGCGTGGAAGTCCCTAAAGGGAATTAAGCATAAATGGGATGTCAAACACTGCATTAAAGTCAGTGGGGATTACTCACCTGCTTAAAACTAGGCTGGTGTTTACTTTCTTTGCTTAGTCAGCACCTAAACCTCTGCACAGCTATTAATAATAGCTGAGTTTTGAAGTTTAATAATGCCTGTTAGCTGTATTAAATTTCAAGCAATGCATTCCCACGGTGCAAGGCACTGGGAAGGATCTGGGAATGCAAACTTATTCCTGGACTCAAAGAAGCTGTGGGCAATTGTGTCTTCCAGTGCTCTAGCACATGTGCGGGGGGGTTCCAGCGGCGGGTCGTGGTGTGCCAGGATGAAAACGGATATACTGCAAATAACTGCGATGAGAAAAGCAAACCCATGGAGCAGAGATCGTGTGAATCTGGCCCCTGTCCTCAGTGGGCTTATGGCAACTGGGGAGAGGTGAGTGCACCATCCATCCTGGGCTCCCAGCACAGGGGAAGACTTTCATTGGCGGGTGGCTGAAAAATAGAAGAGAGAGATGTGGTGACATTTATTAGAAAGATTGGAACTTGAAAGGCAGCCTCTGATAAATGAATGAACCCTAGCAACTGCTTGGTGGTGTTTTCCTTTCCATTTGTCATGGGGAAATTTTCCCAAGCAAAAGCAAATTCTATGAAAATTGAGACTTTTTTTAAGAGAAGCCTAGTTTAATGTAAGGCCTCTTTTTTTTTTTTTAATAAAAACACTGCTCCCTGCTGAAAATTCATCTGAGATAAGCACTTGTTGATGTAAATCTCTGGTATCGTGTTGGGTCTGGCAGCATCATGGTGGAACAGCATGAACAGCTTCAGGAAGAGAGAAGCTGAAGCAGCTGACGCCCCATCTGTGTCTCATGCAGCATTTGCAGGGAGGATTTGGCTTGAGTGGGTTGGTTGAGAACAGAAACAACCTTCTAAGGTGTTAATGCTTTGAGCAACCAGTCAGCAGTATTTTTGCTGCCCCGACAGTGATTGCTCTGTCCTCTGCTGACTTCCAGTGCACGAAACCATGCGGGGCAGGGACAAGAACACGGCTGGTGGTCTGCCAGCGCCCTAATGGAGAAAGGTTTACGGATCTGAGCTGTGAAATCCTTGACAAGCCACCAGACAGAGAGCAGTGCAATGTGCAGGACTGTCCTAGAGATGCTGCCTGGAGCGCTGGTCCTTGGAGCTCGGTACGACCATAAACTCTTTCTCTTTGTGAACCATTTTGTGGATATCCCGTAACAACAGATTTAGTTTGCTTCAAACCAAGGTGCTAATGCTTTGTGTCTTAAAACTGCACTTAAAGAGGATTACTGTCAATATATTCAGAATAACACCTGTTCAGGAAGGGCTTACATTAAGGGAGCTCAAGTCCTTTAATTTAAAAGGCACTTTCTGCTAAGTAGCCATCTTTGTCCATTTTATTACACAGTGTGAGCACTGTGCATTGTGAATCTTGGTTCTGACTGAACTCTTTGCATATGGATTTAAACCTAGCATTTAAACAGTACATTGCCATTGAAGTTAAATTGTTCTGCTCTTTGATGGTAATACTGCACTGTGCACCTACTGGTTTACCAGTCCTGTGTTCTCTTCCAAAAGCAAGGTGACTGGGTAGAATGTACTAAATTGATTCAATTCCCAATCATGTACAAGTGTGTATAGATGTGTGTGCTTGTCTCTGCCTGCCCACAAACTGACCTTTATAGAAAGACGTGTGCATTTGCCCCCGTGCTCTAATTTCTGTTCCTGTGTATATAATATGAGTGTGATGTACAGTGCAAAGGCACCTGTAAGATATTCTTGTGCATCTCTCTGGTTCTGGAGAGTGGTTGTCTAGCCAGCTGCTGCTCTATCATTAACTCAGCAAAGGATCAGCAAGGTGCTGGAAGGCTTAAAACCCTGGGAGTTTTCCAATAACAAAATAGTGTTTGGAGCAGAGGTGTCTTACACTGCTCCTTTGCTGCTGGAGGAGTCTGCTACAGAGATGCTCTTGTGAGGGCAGAGCAGCCCTGAACTGCAGGGTTTGGGGTGCTGTTTTGGGTGCCACAGCTTTGCCATTCTCCCTGCCCAGAGCAGCACCCTCTGCTCTGAGCCCTGCACCAAGGCAAGTGCTGCCTGGGGTGGTTCTGAAGTGCTGGAGACCACAAACCTGTGCTTTTTGGAGTGGCCTTTAAACAAATGTCGATCTTTGTTGTGTATTTTGTTACAAAAGCATTTGAAGACTTTAAAAAAAAATCTGACTCAAAAGCACTTTATAGAAAATCAAAAAAAGGCCTGTTTGTAATGTATTGGACTTCCTTAATTGTCGCAGTTTGAAAAGTCATCTTGGCAAAACCTCCTCTCGTTCTGCGGGTGCTTTCAGTGACGTGGATGCCTTCAAGTAACACCCCTCTATATTTTCATCATACCTCAGTGACTTCTGCAATAGCCATAAAACTGCTGAACTGGTGTTTATCCGGTGCTTCACCAGTACAAGCGAAAGTGCTATGAAATGTTTCATTTGAGGTGCTAATGTGTCCCTTGTCCACCGATCTGGCTGGTGCTAACCATGAGCGAGGGGAGGTGAGCATTGCTGGCCATGCCTGCACTGGCTGCCCCGCAGGATTTACCTGCTGGGAGGTGCTGCCAACCTTGGCTACCTGTGCTGGACCAATTGCAAGAACCCAAGGTGTGGACAGAGTTGTGTTGCCCGCTGGTGTCGCTCAGCCCCTTCACAGCTGTTTCAGGAGCAGGCTCCAGGTCCGTGCCTGCTCCTCACTGCTGGAAAGGCGGAGTGCAGTCCCCTAGTTTGGTTTTGGGTTGTTTTCTTTCCACCCAGCAGAAAATTCCCTTGACTCAGTCGTATTAACTTCGGTGGGTTGTCCTTGCTCGCTCTCCTGGGAGCGGGTGGGATGTCAGGCAGACAGGTGGAGGGCAGGGGCATCCTGTCCTGCCTGAGGCATCTCCTCCGGCTGCCCACAGGGCTCACAGCCCTTGGCCTCCACAGGGGAAGGGGCTGCAGGGCTGAGCCCCAGACACTGCCACAAAGTGACTTGATTTTTCATTCTTACTCACCGAGGTGTCCTTGAGCTCTGCCTTAGGGGACCCCAGAGCTGTTTGAAGACTGTAAAGTATCTGTGGGGTCCACAGGGCTTTGTGTCCCTCCAGCAGAACACTCCACGTGTATGTCTACCTCGTGCTACTACTGTAGGTAGTAATGGCCAAATTTTCTGTCTTTAGTGTGGTATCACCTGGATTTGCTTTAGCTCTGTCATTGGTTGCAAACATCATTCTGTAGCTGTACATACTTCATCTGTTGGGATGGAGTGTCACTACCATATTTTTGGTCACTTTTGAAACAAGAGTATAGTATTAGCTGAAACTTTTCAGCAGTATGGATTTATGTATTTATGTAAAAGTGTATTTATTTTTCCAATATTGTTATTTAATTTTATATAAATGTTGCATACCTTTATGATGTCTAATGTTAATGTTGAACAGTGAAAATTAAAGACAAGTAGAATGTAATCAAAAATGAATTTGTATAATGATTTCTTGAGTCTTTTGCTAAATTAAGATCATATACTTAGTTTTGGTAATTTTTGCTAAATTTTCTGAAGTGGCACTGCAACGTTTCATCTTTTTACTGGCTTTTCTTTTACTTGCTTTGTTCTCCAACAGAAATTGTTATTCTCAGTAATTAAACAAGCACAGTTAAAAGCCTATGAATTACCAAGTTTGGTTAAATGATTTCTCACAAGCATCTGACTGGCTTAGCTTTATCAAGTGTCAGTGATATTAGTACTATAAAATACATACAAATTAAAACAGAGAGAGTCTGAAGAGTCCAACCTGCAGTCCTTGGGCAAAATTCTACTTGGATTTTATACAGTAAACAAGCAATTTTTATCTGGCTAGTTGAATCCAGGTTTGGAAGAGGTAACTAAATGGATAAACAGACTGTGTGTGTAAATGGTAATGTTTTAACAGGAGACTGGTGAGATGTCTTGTCATTGTGATGTATGTTCAAAGGGGACTTAAACAAGGTGACACTTTTATTTCCTTGCCTGTTTAAGAACATGTATTTGCACACTACAGAATTGTACACCATGTGATAGAACTGACCTTTTTATTAAAACCATGCTTTAGAAAACATGCACAGATTGTCACCAGAAGACAGAGTGGTTTTTTTCTCCTCTGAATGCCTTATGGTATGAATGCAGGTCTCCATACATGTTCTCAAATACTAAAGAGGAAATCTTGCCATGTTCTCCAAGATGCGGGAGAGGTTCACAGAGAGAATTGCCCATCGCTTCACTTAAAACCTGAGGCTGTTTTTTTAATATATATACCCATATATATACCACGTGTATAAAATATGCCCATGACCTCACTTAAAACACTTCTCTTGGAGCAGATTTGCTCCTTGCAATAATCTCTTAAACTTTGAGTTTACCTTAATACCCAACTGTGTTCTGATACAATTTATGAATAATACTGATTTAACTTGTAGGCTTCTCATTCTTTCTGAGTCAGGAAATGAGCACAGATGAGGTAAAACAATTACATCTCACAGTACCCCGTTTCAGTTGGGTGAGTCATTTGGTCTTCAGTGCACTGGGACAGTGATAATTTGACTTTGAACTGTGTAAAACAGGTGGGTGGATTTTTAGATTGTTTTTGCCTTAAAAGTATTATAATTTCAAAAGTAGCCTTCGTCAAGTACTTGTCACTCTTGGGTATCTAAAGTTTGAGCTGCTGATGCAGTGGTTGTGTAGCATTTAGTGCCTGCAGACTAGAGCGTGTCCTTCCCAGCTTATCCCAGAGATGCTGGTATCATAGTCTTTGAGGGTCTTTTGCTCTAATGAAGTGTTGGAAGCTTAGTATAAAATAGTAAGAGTATTAGCTGGCTAAGCTCTAAACTCTGTTATTGTGGGGGTGAATTCAGAGTTGGGCTAGGACAGCATTGCTGTAACACCTTGGCAGGAAGCTGGTGGCATTGATGGCTTTGCAGGGCTCTTTGGCTGCACTCAAGGACGTGGTTAGAAGCAAAGGGACTCTGAACTGGGTGAGAAGTAGAACAACTGCCTGGCCAACATCTGTGTCAGGCAGCTGGCACTCAGGAATTTTAATCTTAAAATTGGTGTCAGTGGAAACTTCAGGTTATTTGTATTTAATTCTGTCAAAGCCCCAACATGTTGTTTACAAAATGCCTTCCCCTTGCAGCTGGCTGAAAATAGGCTGTTCAACAGCAATATTCTCTGTGCCATTGTTCTGATAGTGTTCTTAGCAGGCAGGATGTCAGCTCTTGCTAAGGCAGAAGTGATAACCGGGGACAGATTTGGTTGCAAGTGTATATAACTCTGCTGTTCTCTTCCTCTTTTCTGCAGAAAATGAATTTGCTGTGACAGCAGCATTACTGAGCTGCTGTGTGATTCTTTACACATGTTTTGCAATAACAAAGCCATCCTTGAAAATGAAGTGATAGGCACACTAAACTCTTCAGTCACTCAGTGATTCACATTTCTTTTTTTGTCCTTCATTCATAACAGTGAAGGTCTGGGCTCCAAGACTACCACAGCCAGTCTGTATTTCTCTGTAGTGCCAGGTATTTTCAGAAAGCTAATAAAAACAGTCCTGTCCTGAGGGCCTGTGGGGGCTCTACTGCAGTAGAGGAGGGCTGCACATATAGCCCCAGCACCCATAACCCAGCAAGAGAGATACATTGGGTGGCTTGCATGCCTTTGGAAGGCAAGTAGAAATAGATTTAATAAAACTGATCCTGACCAAAATGAGAGGTTAGTACTCCATGGATATCCCCAGACATCTGTCTGAAGCTCTCTCTGTCTTGGAGCTGTTTCCTGCATGCCTAGGCTGGCCCACCAAGGCTGTTTTCCCTCCTGGGTTCCTGGCTGCCTCCCCTTTAGGATCTCACAGACTGACTGACTCCAGGGACTACCAGTTCTCTGTGCTGATGAAAGGCAAAAAGTTGTCTGCTTTGGTTCCCCAGTCAAAAATAGGCCTTTGACGGTGCAGCCTTCTCTGGTTTTGTTTATAAAAGCAAACCAGCCCCTTTCCTGTACTCCCTGCTGTGTGACACTCATCCAGAGCATCCCACCACCAGTCCCCAGCTTCGGCCACCCTCCAAAACTGCACATCCCTGGGCCATAACTGGGAATTTACCTATTTGCTCCCTCATGGCCTTCTCAGAACTTGTCCCAGAGGGTAAATGCATTTGGGGTTTTTGTGTGAAGTGTCTGCGTGTTGTTCCTCTGAGGCAGTGGTGATCCTCATGCATCTCTTTCCTCAGCCGGGTGTCCACTGTTCCTGTTAAGGCTCAGACCCACAGCTGCTGGCTCCAATCTGGTCACAGGTGGATGAAGCCAGTGGTACCCAGCTGCCTGGTAGAGGACCATCACTTTATTCCTCTCTTGCTATCCCAAAATCTCCCATTTTTATTTATTTGCCTGCCATCACCACCTTTGATTGATACTTCTCTTTCTCCTTAAATAAGGAGAACTATATAGATACACTTTTGCTATCAGTTCTCTGTCTCCTGTTTGTGAGTGTTGATGCTCCATGAGCAGGAAAACAATCATGTCTGCTACACTGCAGGTGAGGGACCACCCTGGGGCACTGTGTGCTTAACAGTGAGCCAGGCCTTTAGTGGTTTTCTGGATTCACTCTTCACAAGACTGACTTCCTGCAACTTAAAGCTCAGCTATTGCAATCCACGCTCCTCCCTTGAAAGCCTCTGTTGGCCTTTGTACCCCTTGTGATCTGACCTGATGGTTAAATCGAGGGTGTTTTAGTGTCATGGAGAAGTAAAAGGACTGGGCAGCAGTGTCCCCTCTAACCTCCCTAATCCAGTGACTAAGTGCTGGGGAAGTAGGAGGGAAAGGAGCTGCAAAGAATCCCATCTGCTCTCCTTCATTAGCCTCTCCTGTTGCTACTGCCAGGACAGACCAGGGATTAGACTCAGGAAGGTTGTTTTCTTGTATCTTGGAAATATTCTCTTCCGTCCACCCTCAGATGGTGCATCTTTTCTCAAGTTTCTCAGTGCACCTTCCCACTCAGAGCAGGTAACTTCAATAGTATTCACTGATGTTTCTTACCAACCTGTGCATCTATCCTAACTTACTGTAAAATGTTTTTCTCCTCCCAAAGAAGTGCAGTGGCTGTTTGGCTGCACTTTGTGCCTCTGTGGTTGCCTTTTTACATCTCCTCTTACACATTTTCTCAACTAAATGGTCATTTTCTAGGCTGTGCATGGCTGGCCTGAGCTCAAATAGCAAGTGGTGAGGCTGCTGATCAGTGATAACCAGATTCAGTCTTTGTGTCACGGGTGGCCCACCCATGGCTGCTGGCTCCATAAAGCCTGCAGACCTCCTATCCCTGCACATCTGCACACGCTCACACGCAGGAGAAATAAAGCATCACATTAAAAGCACAATTGCTGGGAACATTTGTCTCCCCAAGCACTAGCTCTGAGTGCAGGAATTGCAGTGTGTGTTAGACTGCAGGGGACACTTTGGAGCAGTAACACACTTCCAAGGGTGAGCTGTGAAGCTGAGCATCTTCAGGAAGATCCCTGAGCTGGGCATTGAGAAAGCTCTGTATGGTTTTGCCCATATTGCAGTGTCACGCTGTATACCCCACACTGCAATAATTGCTGCTGCTCAGATTCTAGGGATGTAGAAACAAGGATGTATAATGATGGGGGACACTAAGCACAAAGAGATTTACTGTGTTTCTAACTTTCCTAGTGACTGCTTTGTGCAGTTATTAAGGAAAAATGATGCAGTCAGTCCTGTTCCAAAGGCACTTAATGCTCTGTTCATGTTTTAATTTTATTAGCTCACAGGAGAGGTGAGTGAGCCAGCAGCAGGGATGAAAGTCTGTCTGATGCCCATGACTGTATGCAGGCTGACAGTATTTATCCCTAGTGCATTAAGCCAAGATTTTTCTTTATAAAACTGGGGAGCAAGCAGCAGCTCATTGCTCCTGCAACCCCCCAGTGTGATGCACACCTGTGAAATAGGGCCGATGTTCTTTGGAGAGCTCTTTACTTTTTGTTTCACTCCATTTGACATGGAGAAATCCTATTCTTGAATGGAAATCTAAATGGCATTATAATACAACTTTTCACTAAAAACATGAAGTGTCAGCCAAGGAGCCTTGCTGCTTCAATTGGTACTCTCCTAAAAGTGCCACAGCATGCAAAATGGGTTTCATCAGTGCCTTCCACATCCCATTGTACTGGTGTACTTGGGTAGCTCACACATCTCCTAATGTGAGGAAATGGCATCCAACACCGCCCTCCCTGGAGAGCCCTGCAGTGGCTATAAGGGAGCTTTTGCTTTCTTGTTGTCCACAGTAGATAGTGTGGAGTGGGGCAGGGATGCAGCTTCTGGGGCAGCTCTGTGTGCTCACAGCCCTGATTTCTGTATCTGGTGAAGTCTTTGTACATTTTGTAGCAGCAGGGCAAGGGGAAGAAGAGGAGTGGGGGAAGATGTTACTTACTAGGTGGATGCTGCAGAAGAGGAGATGCGTGGCTCCTTCTACTGTAGTTGCCCCCTTTTTTCCTATATATCTTGCAAGGTTTCCCAGCTCAGGGAAATTATGGTATTGACTTTGGTGCTTGGGGCTTTAAATCTTGCAGGAGTTAGAGAGCCCAAGAGCATTCTTTCCACTGGGTAATCTGTGCTGGAGGAATGGGCTCCAGACACACCAGCCTCTTCCCTCTGCTGCAGCAACACATCACGTTGGACCCTTTTCTTTGAGGAATTTTCCTTTTTATCGTGTTAAGAGACATCATCCAAAGTCATTCACCAGTCCCTGCAGCTGAGTTTTCTAGTGAAAAGGTAAAGATTTAGTGGATTGTTTAATTTCACCCCCTTGCAGATAATCCCTGGGGAAGCTCTGTGTCTCTGCTCAGAGCTGAGAACAGAGCTGCTGCAGGATGGAGACCCTGTGTGCACTGCAGAGACAGGGCAGGCCAGCATGGATGTTCTCTCTTGCCCATGCCTGGGGTAAGGAGTGCTCCCTGGGGACACTGGGACAAAGTCTGCTCTTGTGTGTACTAAGGGCTGTCCTCCAGCTCCAGGAGGGCTCCTCAAGGCACTTCCACAGAGGTTCTGCACAATGCTTGCAAACATACTCTGACTACACATTCCAAAATCCTTAATGTTTGTGGGTTTTGTTTTTCTTTCAATCATCCCATTTCTCCGGGCAGCCAGCATGGCTTAAACATTTGCAAAGCCTCCTTTGAACTGCAACTGTGGCACTTTGGTGTGTTTTGCTCAGGTCTCTGGACCATTTGCCCTCCCTTGAATGTAGAGATCCCTTGTCCCTTTTAAATGTACAAAAATCAAATGTATTTCCTGGCCATGTACTGGCTAAAATCACCAGGACCATTCACCCTTGGGTGGGTTAAGGTGTCAGGAAAGGAAAGCCAAGCTGAATGACTCCTGTCCTGCACAGGTTCCCACCCCATGGACAAAGACTTCTCATCATGCTGATGCAGCCAGGCATGAGATCATGCTAAAACAGAGCAGTGGAAGGAACAGGGCTTCAAAGCAGCAACAAATATTTCCTAAACATCTCCTGAAGTGCTGCACTCTTGCGTTCAGCCGGTTGCTTGTCTCACTGAAGCCAAGGGAGTTACCTGCTGAAATACCTTGCTGCTGTGAAGCTAATTTGGTTTGGATGCCACAATGCCTCTGTTGCTGGATAGCACAGAACGGTTCAGGCATTTTAAGACTTCCAGTAGAGGTTCAACTGCTGAGGAAGGATCCAAGCTTTCCTTTGTGGTGTGTCTGCTGATGTCCTTTGTGTTTGAGAGATTTCAGAAGTATAGAAGTCACAGGGCTGTGGTTTCAGCATCTGACAGCAGCAGTGTTAAGTTGTAGTAAGAGCTGACACAGACTAATATGACGCTGAAAAAAGCTATGAGGGTGCATTGTTGGGCTCTGCTCATAGTTGGAAAAGTTTGCTGACATTCAGGAGCACAGCCCTCGTGGAAAGAGGGTGTAAAGCATCACAGGGCATTGCTTTTCTGCTTTATTTCATCCAGCACATGTTTTGACTCAGACTGTTGGAAAGGATGAACCAGGGCTTACTTATGAGTGCTTACTTTCCATATACTCCTTAATGTGGGAAATCTAAACCTAGAAGGATTGATTTTAATTTCCTCCAAAAAGTTGCTCCTGGCAGAATCTGATAAAGCCATTTTTAGACTTAATTTTTCCCAGCTCCCAGCCCTGCAGTTGGTGAGCTATCGGAGCATACCTATCTTTGGGAATTCATTTGGTGATCACCACAGCTTGCATTCATTATCTCAAATACCTCCCAAATCGTCGGCTGATGCAAGGTGGGCCTGAAAAGTGCTCTGACAGCATTTTCTGAAACTTTTTACTTCTGGGGGAGAGGGTACCCAGGTTCTTGCTGGGGATGTGCCTCTCTGCCCTGTGTTGAGCTTCAATGCACAGTTTACAAGAAATGGAGTCATTCCATTTCCTCTTGATTGCTCTGTGCTGCCTCTTTATTCTCACCAAGATTTGCTCACTTGTGCCCAAGGCTGTTGAGACTTTTTGGTGCTGGACTGACCTTGTCCCCAGACCTCAGCCGGTCAGCAGCACGGCCACAGTGTGAGCTCCCAGTGCAGAAGAGCAGGTTGTGGTCTCCTGCAAGAGCGTCAGAAACTGGCCTCAACCGGTCTGAAATTTTGTATGAATTTTAAAGAGCTTTTGGGCTATATACTCTGGGTTTTGTCCTGCTACCAGCCCAGTGAATCAAATAGCAGCCTTTCTGTTTTAGAGAGGCCTTAATGAACAAGATGTAGCCTCATCTTCCAAACGATCAGAGTAGGAAATGCAGCAAGGGTTGTTTTAAAGCAATTTGCACGTACTTGGTAAAACATAATGATCGTTGTCATTCCTGAACTCTGAAACAGAAAACAAATTTTTGTGGAAACAAAAACACAAGCTTTTCTCTGCGCTGGAGCAGAGCAAGGCATTGCAGGAGATACTTAGCATCGTGTTCTGACCTTTATGGAAACAGTTGATATGGAAATATTTTTGTCATATTTATTTAAACTATTTTCTTTCATTTATTTAAACTAGGCAGTATACTTATTTGAAAAAATCAGCAGCATGCCAATCTCTAGTTCTTGGCATGTTAACAACACTAATCATGCAATAAATATAAACCTCTTAAATCTGTGCTGAATGCTTTGATCCTAATGCTCTTAGGAAAGTCCTTTTGTTTTTGTTCTCCAGGGAAAGTACCAGGTGTGACTGTGGTGGGTTTAGGAGATAATAAAGATAATAACAAGAGGAAGGTTCGGTAGAGTTTTAGTGTGATGGCTATAGTTGATTTTTTTGAAATAGCATTCCTCTATTATTTTGTGTGCCACAACCATTTTGGTGGATTTTTTATAGAAACACCACAATGTGTTGTTTTCACACCCTTCTCCATGCCCGGCTGTCCTCCCAGCTTCACCCAGGGGTGTTGTTTGCTGTTGTGCTTCAATCACAGGCTGAAAACAGCCTTTCAGAGCAAAGTTCTCCCACGGGAGTGGAGGCAGAGGTGGGTGACCACAGGTATGCCCAAGTGCACGTGATCGTTGCCTCTAGGAAGCTGCATAGTGAAAAAAACCAATACAGTACCTGGCTACACCTTCAGAGGTGCTTAAACCCAGTAGTTTTTCTGTTGATGCGAAGAGCCTTGGCTGAGGCTGCTGTTTCACAGAGAGCCACCTGTCTGTCCCCAGCACTTGGAAGCATTTTCTACAGGAAGTCGGGAAAAGGAAAGAAATCAAGCAAAAGAGAAATATGAAGGGAGTGATTTTGTCTGTGCTAGTCAAATAAGGAAAGCAAGGTCCAAGCTTACCTCATTATGGCACTATAATTGATAGATACCATAAGCAGAGGCAGTGTCTGCAGCAATGAAGAGTCCTGATAATGAAATGAAATTTCTCCAGGGTCCAAAATAGATGAGGCTGATGTTGGTAGCTAGGTGTAGCCCTTCCCTGATTCACATGGCACTGAGATGAAGCCCGCTATTAAATGATTTCTTTGCATATGGCTCACATGTGCTTAAAATATACATGCCGGATAAAAGTTGAAAATACCTGAGGTGACTTAGATGGCAGTTATGAAGTCAACTCTTTGCAAAGGAATTTGCAGTCTCTGGTACTTGGTTACGTTAGATTATCCAACTTTTCTGTTAGTGCAAATCAGATCATAACTCAAATGTCCATGAAAGCAAATGGGTGGTTTAGATGTGAAAATGCACAGCTGCCTAACTTTGATTTATATCAAAGGCAGACATAGAAATTATTAATTCCAGCATCTTAGGAATTGCATTTAAGTAGGTAAATTAGGTAAATTATGCCTCAACGTCTGAGTGCACCAAGGTATGCATGCAGACTTGTTTGATCATGGGATCATGAGATAAATGTCAGAATCAGGCTCCATGACAAAGTTAAGCATTTTGTAGAAGGGGAATAATAATTTTGGAAATTACTAGCACCATTTGTGATATCAAATGTTTATCAACCAGCTTCAGGTGCCCAGAGATGTGCTTACATCATTGCACAATGGGGTTAATCTTTCTTTGGGATAAGTAGTGGATCCAATGTATTTTTTAAATCAAGGAATGCTCTAGGCTGTGCCAACTCGGGATGTGGGGGCAAGACAAAGTCCTGATCAAGGCTGTAAATTTACTCTTTACCTTTGGGTGTCACAGTAAAGTGGCATCAACCTGAAAGGAGAACATTTACTGAGGACTTCAATTTTTGCCTAGGTACCAGTGTTGGTGTTTAGTCCAAAGATAGTAAGTGGTTGAAAGTATTAGAATTTTACAACTGGGTTTGCTAAGATTTGACATTTCCTTCTTACTGATATTCGCTGTCTGGGGAGACAATGAAAAAAATTAGCTTCTGATGTAATTTGAAGGCTTATAAAAATAAGATAACATTAGCTTGATATTTTTTCTGTTGATCCTAAAGGGAAAAAAAAAAAGTGAAGGTTATGGATCTGGGTAACTTGTGGAAGTTTTATTTTATTACAAGGGACAGCATTTTCTCTATTTCTCAGTGCAAGATTGAATGTTGCTCGTAGAGTTTTTTGGCCTATCTTGAAATTGGATCTGGGCTCAGGGAAGCTCAGAGGCAGCAGTGCCTGCTGCTGCCTCTCACAGGAGCATCGTTAATGGTGCTCACACACTATTGATCACAAGGGGCCTCAGTGATCTTTCCTTAATCTGTAACACTTGCAGCAGGAAAACAAACTTTCTCAGGGCATCATTTATACAAACTTTTAAGGAACAGCGTCTGATTTTAAGAGTTACATCCATTTCTTTCTGCACTCGTCTGACCTTTCCTGTTCAGGAGCAAGTTACTGCTCTCTGGCTGGTTCTTTGTGAGTGAATAAGCTGTAAGTAGGGCTCTAACATAAAATATGCACAGGTGTCAATGTATATGCCAAATTCAATTCTAGTGGATCTACCGCAGCTGCTACATATATAAATTTTTTAGGTTTCAATTGTATTCATAGCCTGGAAAGAGCTTGAGCTGTAACACATTCCTTGGGAAATATACTTATGGAGTGGCTCCAAAATGAAGGAAGAAGCCTCACTTCTGTATGTTTCCTCAATTCTGAAAAGAAAGCAGAACATTTTATATGAAGAGATGGTTAAAACAGTGTGTTTGCACTCGAGCATTAAACCAGTATGCTTATGACATAGCATGTAATGAAGAAATTGAAGCTGAGTCTCTGGGTGCAGCATGCTGAGTAAGAGGCTTGTTCTACACGAAACTGTCATATTAAATTCTTGTCGTGATTCCAGACCCCTTTGATTCCTAAATCTTTTAGAGGAGACTAATCTGAAATCAAAGTGAAGTTGCTTGGGGTTTGCATGCCAGAAGTGGTCACATTTGAAAAAGTTCAGTGAACCTGCAGAGGGAGGTTGAAATTCGTTGCTTCACTACAAAGCTTACAGCTAACATACCTGCTGGTTTGCTTTTTGCTTTGATTCTCCAGGCTCTGCCTTCTTGCCACCTTCTGAGTTGTTTTCAAAATGCATAAATCTTAAGGATGAGCATGTCCTGGTTTTGGTCTGTTTAGTGAGAAAAAAAAAATAGAAAAGTCAGTCTACAATGGTAAAGCACAAGCTTTAGTACCAAGGACATGGAAAGGCTGCACTTTTCTCTTCTGCTTTGTCTTTTGCGCAGTTATTTCCCTTTGTGAAGGTTGGTATCACACTTTAGCCTCCTGGTCTACCAACATTTGACATCCCTTTGTACCAAGGTAAATGGAAATGGTTCCTTTCAAGTTCTTCTAAGCAGATACTGAGGGCTCCTGCCTTAATCCCTGTAAGATGACGCTGCTTCTTTGAAACCGCTGGAGCAATGCCAGGAATCCAGCCTGGTAGCCCTGCTGAATGTCAGCTGCTTTCTCTGTTTTGATATTGGAGTTTTGCGGGGCTCGGACCAAGAATACCATGCAATATTAAGTGTAAATAGGAGCATTTTTCAGTGGCTAAATGCTGCCCTTTGGTACCCACCCAAAGTTTTGTGTAGGCTGCCATGGACCTGGGGATGTGCTTTTTGGTCCAGTTGCAAGCAAATGCCCTGGATAGCCATGGCCCCTGTATGACTCTGCAGACAGCCCTGTGTGAAAGCTGATCTATTGTTACTTTATATTCACAGTGTTCTGTCTCCTGTGGAAGGGGCCAAAAGCACCGCAGTGTGTACTGTTTGTCAAAGGAAGGGAGACATGTAGAAGAGGAGTATTGCAAACACCTTGCTAAGCCCAACGTGCAAAAGAAATGCAGAGGGGGCAGATGTCCGAAGTGGAAAACAGGAGATTGGGGACAGGTGAGACACATTGTATACCCTTTTGCACCCTTTGGTGTTCTTCCTCCATCAAATTGGTTAGAACCTGATTTTCCATTCACTTCTGTCCTCTTGAATTATTCAAGGATAAAAGTTTTCGGGACAGATCCTGGTGTAAAACAGTGTAGCTTCATGGTCAGCAGTGAAGCAGCACTGATTTGTACCAGCTGAAAACATGGCAACTTGATTTTAGTGTCTATCTGAAAGTAAACTCCTTATTGTGTATTTTAAGTTTCTGCTAGAAACGTCATTAGTGTATAATACTAAAGAGAATCTATTTATTTATGCTTTTAATGTTATTTAAATGTGACATATTTAGTGTTATTTAAATAGTGTTATTTAAAGATCAGATCTCAAGCAAAATCTTCCCTAGTTTTGAGAAATCTGAAACCAGTTTATTATTAGCTTCCTGAGAAAGCTTAAAGAATAATCAGAGCTGTTCATTAAAACTGTTTTTCACTCCCTTTGTTTTTTAACAAACTCATCACTTGATTTTCCTCATTAAAAAGTCAGGCAGTGATGTACAGAGCAGTCTGCTGGAAATGAGAAAGTGCTTGGAGTTATTAAGCATCTTGCTTGCTGAACTCCACCTTGAATCTTTATTTACCTGAAAATAATGTCTTTGTCATCACCTTGAATCTGCTGCATCACATTCTTATCTCTGAACCTTGCTTTTCCCTCTATCTCATTAGCGTTCTAATCAGCAGAATTATTGAAAATCCCAGAATAAATGAACTGTTAACTTTGTAAAACATGGTGTTCCCTTTCAGTCTGTCTTCCAAATTAAGGTAGAAAACTCAAGTTCTTGCTACATGCAAGTTCCCTGAAAAACAAACCATTAACATTGCTACAGGCACACATACAAATGTTAGGACTAGGACAGAATGCTGTTGTTTAATGTCCCCTATGAAAATAGACAATAAAACCATTGATGATCGTGATTGTTTTCAGACTTGTATGTTTTTTTCCTAGTGCTTACCTCTGAGCTCATAGCTTAGGAGTATTTGCCATTATGAGGGTAAAGTGCTAAGTGTTCTTTCAGAATGGAGGTTCAGTTACTGAGGTCTGGGTTCTTTACCTGAGGTATGGCTGGGAGCATCCAGCCTGTGAAATCCACAGTACTGCTCCCATATTGGAAATTAAGTCAGTATTACTGTTTTTATTACCTGCAGGACTGAAACTTCAATTTTATACAGAACCTAGACTGAAATGAAAGGCCATTAGATAGTCTTGTTGTATCTGATTTGCACCTTATTTAAAGTGACTGCTCCTGAAAGCAATTTTTTTACAGCTAATAATTGTATAATTGATAAAAGTGGGGGTTTTTTGTTGTTGTTGTTTTGGTTTTGTTGGGTTTTTTTGGTTTGGTTTGGTTTGTTTTTTGTTTTTTGTTTTTTTTTTAATTCTCAACATTCCACTGCATGATGGTAGTTAATTTTATGCAAGTGGAGAAAGAAACTCAAGCTAATAGAAGGATGAGGTGATTTATGGCCTGAGGTAATCTCTCATGACTGGGCAATTAAGGAATATTTGTATGTTAATGGTAAGGCTAAGAATAGGTATTTCCAGGAGTAGCTCCTCATTCCCACCTCCCTCACCCCGGTCCTGATGCTTGCTTGGGTAAAAAATGAAGGGATAGAAACACTTACTCTACAATATCAAATTGGGCTTTTTAAAACCACATGAAATGCTGTGACATGGATCTCTGAGCCTCACTGGAGCCAGCCCTGTGACAGATGAAGAGTTGGGGCTGTCGGAGATTGGGAGCATTGGCTGTGGGTCCCTGGGTATTGCAGGGCTTTGCCAAAGATTTAATGCCTTAGATCCGAGCTGGATTTAGGTGCTGAATGTCTCATTAAGACCATGAAACAGGCAGGAGCTCAACCTTCTGAATATCCAGGAGATCAGGGTATAAATAGGCAAAGAAACTCTGTGTCACCTTCCCTGTACACCAGTGCCACTGTTGCAAATAGGAGCCAAGATCAGTTTGCACTTAGATAGTATCAAAAAATATAAAGCTTTCTGAAGGTCTAATTGCCTCAGAAAGATAATCCCAAAGCTGAGCTGCTGCGAGCTGGCTGCCTTTCCTCCTGGATAAACCCGCAAAAGTCTGTGTGAGAAATAAGCCAAGGTTTTCCCATAAAAATGCATCCTTTTGTTGCCATATATGCACAGGAGCTGTTGCATGCACCTCTAGGGTTTTGGGTTTTTTGGGATTTGGTGGGGTTTTTTGTTGGTTTTTTTTTTTTTTTTTCCCTTTTGGGAAAAGGAATGATTCACAAAATCAGGATTAAAAAATACAGTTAGAGTTTAAAATTAATCCCAGTCGGGCACTGACTGTGCTGGTGCTCTGCTCCCAGGTTTTTTCTCTTTGGATGATTTGAATTCAGAGGGTGGTTAATTCTTTTCTAGGTTGTTATGAACCCACTTCCCAGCAGCAAAGCATTTTTAATATATCCATAATAATCAGAAGGGAAGGAAAAAGGCTTTTTCTCTGAGTTTTAAATGTGCTTTTCCTAAGTGATATCAATTATAGCCGTTTACCTTTCACTTAGCAAAAATACCAATATTAATCCAATATTTATTCTGCTGTCTGGTATTTACATATTTCAGTTACAGGCTGAAATCCAGCCCAGTCTGAAAACACAGGTAGGACATCAGGTAGAGCTTCTGGCACAGCCCAGGGACCAACCTCCCTCTCCCCAAACCTGGATGTCACACACAGAACACGCCACGGTGTCACTTCTGCTCCTCTATCCTGTTGTAGCTGGGCATGTTCTTTCTAGGTTGGTGATAAATGCAAACCAAAAGGCATTTTAGAGGATGGTAGGCATTCTAGTATGAATGTTTCTCCAAGTTTGTGGCTATTATTCAGTTTAAGTGTCCCCTATGGAATGCATAGGACAGACAGCACTGTTAATCCCAGGGAGGCAGCAGCACAGCATATGGGAAGCGTTTGAATCACCAGTGACAGAAATCCCAGCACTTTCTAAAGCCACACACAGATACTCCCACCCTCTTAGAAATGTCTGAGGCCAGACTAATATTCACAGTCAGCTTTTCTTTGTCCTCTTGGCTTTAAGGGGCATTAGGATAGTAAAGCAAACAGCATTTTGGACAAATACTCTGCAGAAGAGGGAGTTGCATCCCCATTAGGCACCGCTCAATTCCCTGCCTTAAGAAGGTTTGTTTTTATTGATATTGCAATAACAGGCTGTGAACTTGTTTTCTTCATTCCTGATACATTAATAAGGTTGCTTATACTAGTTAATTTAGCTGTGTTTTAAATGCATACCTTTGATTTTTACATGCTTTCATCTATACATGCAAACTCTATTTCAAATCCATATAGTATATTGCTCTAGCTAGAAAGAATTGTATCAGAGGGATGTTAAGTACTGCTAAACATTATTGTGCAGTCACAACACTAAGAAATGTATGAAATAAAAAATAACCTGTTAAAAGCATTGTAGTATAGATAATAACTTGAAGATGTCTGAGAAACAGAGTAATTCCAGAGTTTCTTGCTGTGCCTAGAAGTTGGGAGAAGTGTACCCACAGTGTAATGAAGGAAATATGAAATGAAGTGAATTTCAAAAAGCCATTTATTTTCACAAATTAACGGTACTCCCTGCCTTGTGTGCATCTGCATGTTTAGATTCTTGCTGGAAGAAATCCTACCTGTATCACACCTTTCCCCATCTACTGCTACAGACTTTCTTGTGTACAATGCAAGTTTGCTTTCCATTAAAGTCCACTCCATTTGTGGCATTTGATGTATTTTGAACTATTACTTTTATGAGTGAGTGCCTGGGCTGCCTCTGGCGCGCCGTGATGGTTTAGCAGTGCCACTGTCTCCTGAGGATTTTGCAGTAAAAATCCTGGCCGGGAAATCCTGACCCCAATGAAACCAACAGCAAAAAATCCCCGCTGGCTTCAGCGGAGCAGGGATTTCAGCCCACGTGCCATAATTTCCCCTTGTGCAAGGAAGAGCCTCACCTGGAAGTTCAGCAGAGCATCGCTGCTGTCGAGCCCAGAGCACAGGGTGAGCCACGGGGAACTTACCACAACGGCGTCCAGCACTCACCTTCTGTCCTCTCCTCCAGTGCTCCGTGTCCTGCGGCCGCGGTGTCCAGCGCCGCGCAGTCCACTGCCACGGCGGCACCGCGAAGGCAGCCGAGGATGCCGAGTGTGACCCGGGCAGCCGTCCCGCTCCGCAGCAGGACTGTCACCTCCCCGAGTGCCCCACGCACCGCTGGGCAGCCGGCGAGTGGCAGCCGGTAAGTGCAGACCCCCCTTCGCCCGGCCATGGGGTCACGGCTCCTGTGCTCTCGAGCGTGGGATGATGCTGGAGACGGGGTCGCCGAGGCTGGGGATTGCTGCTGGAGGGTTGGAGTGTTGGGGGGTGCAAGCTGGGCTTGCCAAAAAAAAAAGGGGGAAAAAAAGACAACAAAGAGCAGACGGAATGCTCATGCGTGCTGGCTGGAAGGGGGAGAGGAGAAATACCTCCGTAGGGTTAATTTATTGCTTCGTGCTGCCCTGTGTTTGGCTGGGACCTATGCAAATATTGAGCAGGTTTTGGGGAGGATGGATTTGGGTCTGTTCCCAGAGGCAGAGAGAGCCCTGCTGCGCTGCTCTAACTTGAGCTCTGTGCCTGTGAGTTTGAAGGAATCAGGGAACAGTGTGGTAATTCCCATTTTCCTGCCCCATTAACCCATCTCCTTTTGATACCACTCTCCTTTCACTGAGCTCCTGGTCCATGCTCCTTTGTCAAGCCATGAGCAGTGATGAGATGGGGTTTCCCACAGGAGACGGTGCTTTTTTGAGTGACCAGGATCAGTCCCAGCAAAAACAACCCTTTAGGCTGGAGCAGGGGATAAAGCTGCTGCTCCAGTGGTTCAGGGAGTGACTCAAACTCTTCTGCAGTGTGTGCAATGGGTGGTAGGAGGATGGTGGGTGGTAGGAGGATGAGGGGACTTGGGCAGGAGGAATGCTCCCGTGGGCTGCCCATGAGGTACTATGGCAGTCTTCAAGTGTGCAACAGGTTTTGGATGAGACAGTTCAGACCAGGCACTAAAATTATTCTTTTCATTCTGGATTTGTTCCATTTTTAGCCATGCCTGGGTGAAAGTTCTGTCCAAGTGCTCTTCCATCCCTTTTCCATTGTCTCAGGCTCTTCCTTGTGGTGCAGGGACTGCCAGCTTTGGAAATGGGAGCTGACTCCTGTGTCACTCAGCCTACAAACGGGGCCATCATTCATATGGAGAGTGTGTTCTCCTCACACAGGGAGAGGGGATTGCCCCTCATGGGCCCTCCATGGGGAAGCAGGAGATGGAGGGGGCAGAACACCCCCCAGAGAGATCTTGAAGGGGGATAAAATTGGTCCTGCTCCCTTTGCCTGTTGAGACAGTGTAAAGAGGCCATGCTGTGAAGGAAAGCAGAGCCTCCTGCTCCAGTAACAAAAAAAGAAGAGTCACTGTCTTCCTGCTCAGAGCTTTGGTGTTTGCAGACACTTCCAGAGCCTGCCTTTATGGTGTCACTAAAATAAAAATACTGAAAAGAAAGGAAAGGAAAAGAGGAGAGGTTAGGCAAAGCAAATTTACTGATTAGAGAAAAAGCAGCTCACTCACGCAGAGGTTCTGCAACTTTTCCACTGTAGCAAGTAAAATTCCAGGTTAAGGCAGCACCTGCTTTCCTCTGGTCTCTCCTTCCTCATAAGCCCATTCTTGGCTCCTTTCTGCACAGAGCATCCCAGACTGCTGAGTGTGTGACAGTATCCAATATCCCCCCACCTGTGGTGCCTCAGTCTGATGGGAACAGTACAGACGAGTTTAGCTTCATTTCCCCAGTGTCAGCAGTGGTGGGAAGCTGGGTTTATAATCCTGTGTAACCTGGCCTCAGATACAGGAGGCCAGAGGGGATTGTGCCCTTTCCAGCTGCCAGGGAGCTGAGGTGTGATGGGAAGCAGCAGGAGGCAAAGCTGAGCTGGCCATGCAGTGGTACCCAATGGAAACATACCAGCCTGAAAAAGAAATGTAGGAATGGTTGAGGGGGCTCCAGCAAATTCCTTGCAATGACTTTTTGGTTTTACAGAGCCCATTAGTTTCTTCAGCTAGTAAATTTACAAGCAGCAGAGTAGGTCACCAAACAGCATGCAGTGGCTAGTCCTTACCTAGTAGTGCAATTAGTCCTGAAACCCACGGCTCCTGCCCATCCTTTCACAGAACCATTAAGGTTCGAAAAGACCTCCAAGATCATCAGGTCCAACTTTTAACCAAATCTTGACCTCTCTCCCTTATTTTTGCAACTTCAAAACCAGTTTTGAGAGGCCCCTGCCTGCTCCCACCCTGCCAAGCCCTTGGTAAGAGGTGAATGCTGATGTTTTCCTAAGTTGTCCAGGGCTTCCCCAGTTGCACTGTGGAAATTTTTTTATGTATTATGGAGATCCATAGGTAACCATTAGTAGGAAAACACAGGAGATGCTCGATGTGACCTCATCCCATTGGTTGACTCCAAGCAGTTCTTCTTTGGAGTACTCCTTATTCTGTTCTGGTGTACTCAGTGAAAAAAAGGAATAGTCCCTTCTTCCCAGCCGTAAATACTGTTTGTGTGTTATTTACAGTGAGGAGCCATGGATTCCATTAGTATTCTCTGAGCAGGGAGCAGCAATGAAAACCTAATTGACATGAAAGGCAGGATGTAAAATAACCTCCCAGCGCTGTCTTGTTCTTGATTTTGTATCTTTAAAGGGAATCTGTCAAGAGGATTTTTTTGTTTTGTTCCTTTCTGTTGCTGTTTAGAAAAAAGTTGGTCTTGCCCATGAGAAGGAATAGGGAACTTACTGGAAACTTTATTGCTCTGTTGCTGTATCACCATTAATTCCCTATTCTCAGTGCCCACACCAGGGGGAAAAAAGTCAATAGAAATGGTCTTGCTAATGTCAAAGTAACACTCACTCAGACCAGACTCACAAACAAAAAGGGAAAATCAGGAGAGAGAATGTTTTTTTTCCTCAATATGAGCCTCTGTGGAAGGACAGTGCATGGCTTGGAAAACTTCAGTGCAATTCTTGAATCTCTGACATTTGCTATTTGAGCGGAAATCATGCCATCCTTGCTGGATTTAAATTGCAGAGTTACCCAAGGCATGTTCCAAGTGTTCATGGCATGGGAGGATCATTTCTTCTCTGTGTCAGATTGTGACTTGAAAAAAGGAAGAAAACAATGAATGCTTTTGCAAAGCAGTGCCTTTGGGGTTATTTTAATTATTGTTATTGCTCTTCTAAAACAGTTGCAGAAGTACTTGAAATGGTCCTTAATTTGAACTGCCAGGAAAATAGTTCAGAATTTGGGAAATGAGGCGCAAGAGACAAATATTGTCAAATGCCTGACCTGTTTTTTGGCTTTTACTATCAATAGCTGTTATACCTTGGCCCCACTGTTTTATGTGAGATTTAAATCAGTCTTGAACATGAAATTGCATACAAAATCTATCACTATATTGAAAGGAATAATAGCCTTTTCATGCTAACTGGGCTGTCTGCTTTCTCCATGAATAATGTTTAATAACCTTGGGGTGGCTGATTCGAACCTCTGCAATGTTTCTCTTTGATTTAGTTTATGACAGTCTCACTGTCTTTGAGCCACATTTACTATAACAGTGGGATTATTTTACTTGCCAGTTACCCCTAAAAATTACAAATAATCAAACTTTCATTTACTGATTATGACAGAATGTGCAGAGCTGGCTCAGGCTTGGCCACACAGCCATTATTTACAGAGAAACCCAAAGCAGGCTGGCATGTGCTTGAGTGTCAATCTCTCATCAGAATAAATGATTTTAAATGAGGATGGCTTTTGATATGTGTAAGCAAGGATGGGTTTTTGATGTGGTAGCTCTTCATGGCCAAAGTCAGAAGATGCATTGATGGCATAGAGATTGTTCATCCTCTTAAAATTAAGCAGGAGCCAATGTACTTTGCAAATTAAAGCTTAAATATACAATAAGGGGAGGAGATAAAAGCAGCCTTGTTTCTTCCCACTTCTTGCAAAGTGCCTCCTTTGGCCATCAGCAGCCCAGGGCTCGCACCATTCACCCTGTGCTGGTGACCCCTTGCTGGGCTGGCAAATGCCAAACCAGAGACATGGGGAGCTTTGAGCATCCCGTGGCCCCACTCTCACTGTGCTGGAGAGTCCCTCATTAGGAGGGGAGCAGGAAGGTTGGGGTTCAGGCTGCCCCAAAAGATGCCTGGAGAGTGCTCAGGGAAGCTGCATGATGATGGAGCATGAGTGATGCCACACGCGCACGCAATGACCCCCTTTCAGTTTTACTTACGTAATAGGGACATAATCAGAGATGGGCAAATATAGCACAGTTTGTTTGGTTTCTGGGGAAATCACACTCCAGCAAATTCCTCCACCCCCTGTAGGATCGCCATGTTTCAGCAAAGACCTAAAAGGAGCTTCCACTCCAAGGACTCAAAGCAAGAGAGTAAATAAGGTTGAAAGCACACAAAGCCCTTGGGGTCTTTTGGCAGACTGCAGATTTTGCAATGTTGACTGTTGCCTAAGAGCTCTTAAGTTATTCCTTAGGAATAAATGCTGCTTTGTGGGGCTGCCTCTCCTTCGCCATCACTCTCCACTTTACCCAGTACTAAATATTTACACCCAACATGACGTTGCACTCGTTGCAGATCTCCTGGTTTGCTGCTCCTGCCATGGACTGATCTGATTTTTCAAAGATCTCACATAATTTACAATCTTGGTTCTGACAGCTAATTACAGAAACAGGGCCCTGACAATGCCTGCATTTTGCAATTAGCTGAACCCACTAAGATCTTGCTAATTGTGGGCCAGCCAGGAGAGGAGGAGCTGCTTCAGGGAGGCTGGAAATGATGTTTGGAGGGTAAGACCCTAACTAGATTAAACTGGCACAGTCCTCCAAGCCTAGGTGACTTCAAACAGTGCTTCTGTATACATAGGCATGGTCTGATTGCATGTTTTATCCTTCTCCTTGGGGGAAGACATTTCCTACATGTTGTATAAAATTATTATTTTCATGCACTTTTCTCCTTGTTAATCCAGTTAGTTGAAAATGTTAGAAGTCCATTACAGGCGATAACTTCAAGAAAATAGGGTTTTATCCAGACAGCTGCTCTTCTGCTGATTTATTTTGTTTTATGTGTATTTTTATTAAGATGCTCTCCAAGCACAGCCTCACAGCTGGGCTGGTTTTTCCAAGACAAGAAGAGGAAGAACTGAGTTCTTAAAGTTTCCAGAAGGCCCTGGGGAGCAGTTGTGCTCTGCTGGCATGGTTTGCTCTTAATATCAGGCAGGGCAAGGAAGAGAATAAACCCACAGGGCTGCCTCCACTGCAGTAGCTGCAGAGTTGTGTTCGAGGCCAGGCTGGATGAAGCTCTGAGCAACCTGCTCTAGTGGAAGGTGTTCCTGCCCATGGCAAAGGGTTGGAACTGAATGGTCTTTAAGGTCTCCTTTAACTCAAATGATTCCATGATGATTCACTGATTCTATATGCCCCCATTCCATGCCAGGGCAGAGTGCTGCTGCTCACCTGTTGATGGGGACTGGGGAAGGGACTCCCCCCACACCAGCCAAAGGTGCAGCAGCGTGTTTTTCAGAAGGGTGATGGTTGAGTTGTCATTCTCCAAACAACTGTCTTTCCTAGAGGTTTCCTCTTTTCTTTTCCCATTGCCCCATCTCCTGGTCCATCATGCCTGTTCCTCCATCTCTTCGTCCCATCACACCTGGATCCCACATCTGCCCCTTCCCAATAGCTGCTACCTCAGTTTCTCATCTCTCCCTACATCTCTGATCTGGGTCAGTACCTTCAGAGGTCAGGAGCAGTTTGTCACTGGATGTTCCCACAGCAGGGGCCTGGTTGAAAATTTGTCCCCAGGTGATACCAATGGCAGATACCAACACGAGGCACAGAGCCCTCCACTCACATGTGCTGCTGGGAGGAGGGCTCGCTCCGGATGGGTGTTTGTTTGCTGAAGTCCCTCGTGGGTTGCATGAGCTGTTGTGTCTTGCACACAGTGCTTGAAGACGTGTGGAGAGGCGTCCCGGTACCGCAAGGTGGTTTGTGTGGATGAGAACAAGCAGCTGCAGAGCAGCAGCTACTGCGACGCCAGCGAACGCCCCCCCGAAATCGAGAGCTGTGGGCTGCCACCCTGCGAGTACATCTGGATCACGGGGGAGTGGTCAGAGGTGAGTCCTCACCCCTCTCTCCTCCCCTCAATGCTGCCCTTGCTGAGGCATTGCAACCCAAATAAACAGTGGCAGGGCAGTGCTGTGTGCTTTAATTAGTACTTTTTGGGTTGTTTCTGTCTCCCTTGTTAGAGAGAAAGGAGCAGGGCTGTGGGAGATGACCAGGATATTAAAGACTAAAAGCAACATGCTCAAGGTCCTTGCTAATATCGGGAGGCAATTTTCTTCCAAAGCACATCGTGTTCAGCAGGCTGGATTTTTGCTGGTTTATTTCATTCACTAATTTATTTATGTAGTTTTATTGCCAACCCCTCCTGGGGAGCTCCAGGGCCCCGTGAACTGTGCAAGGGTCAAGACAAGCATCGTGGGGGAAAGGCAAGCCTGGATGTGACTGTTGGGACACATCCTTCCTCCGTGCTGCCTTTGGCAGGAATGAGGACCCAGAGAGAGTAAAGGCAGGAGATTCAGCCTCACAGCTGGGAGAGGGCTCAGCAAGGAAAATAGATGACTTTTCCTTGCAGCAGGCACTGCGCACGGGAGGACCTGGGCTAATTTCATCCTGTTTTCTTCTGCAGCCAGTGAAGGATTACTTTCAGTTGGAGGAACAGCAGAGAGAAATGACAAGGCAGCTGCTGACACAGCACTGATTAAAAAGAAAGAATAAGAAAAGGGAAAAACATGGCGAGATGAGAATATCTCAGAGCAGCCTGGTCTCCTGAGTAGTTTCATAAGAGAAATATTGAGCTGCCTGTGAGGCTGGAGCCCTGACTGCCCCTTGCCTGGACACCCTCTACCCTCTCCCAGTATCAGTGACCCTCTGGGAGCATTCAGGAACATGAAGACAGAGAGGTAGGAGAGGGTTTGCAGAGCCAGAGCTTGGCTCTCCCCAGCTCCCACTCAGCCTTTTGATGAGGAGGGCAGAAGCACTTTTATGCTCTAATTACATAGAAAAATTTCTCTTTCTTCCAGTTGCTTCCAAATACCTACAATTTAGGGTCAATCTTAACCATTTCCTATTGCACTTGGGAAGAAATAACTGTGTCCAGGAGCCAGTCTGGGGTAGATAGTCCTGGAGCAGCTGTAGATCCAGCCCAGAGAGGAACTGGGTGCTCAAAGACAGTGTCAGGCACCAGCCCACTTGTAGTAGCCCCTCACAATACTCATGACCAACTTAACTAGATACCAGTGATCCCTTGGAGCAGCTTGCTGTCTTACAGACTGACAAGCCTGCTTTTCCTCCCCATTTTGGGCAGCCTTCTTGAAGCATGGGGTGCTCACTGGCATTTCCTCTGCCCGCAGTGCTCCGTCACGTGTGGGAAGGGATACAGGCAGCGCCTCGTGTCCTGCAGCGAGATTTACACCGGGAAGGACCACTATGAGTATGGGTACCAGAACATGGTCAACTGTCCTGGCACTCAGCCACCCAACATCCAGCCCTGCTACCTCGGGGAGTGCCCCGTCTCGACGTCCTGGCGCGTTGGCAACTGGGGAAGTGTAAGTTTGGCAAACTCCTTTTTGCAACCAGAAGGATTGGAACTGATTTTTTAAAATTTTTTTACACCAGTGAAACAGACTGAAGGTTTGGTAGGGGAATGTTTAAAAGCTGCATAAATTAATGCATTGAACATTCTGGTGCAGCAGCAGCCCCCCTGTTTGTCAGGCTCCATGCTCCAGACTGAACCCATCATATGGGGGAGTCCCAGCGGCTACAAGTAGAGTCATGATCTCCATGAAGATTTGAATGTGGCCAAAATTTGTGGAGGTGTTGATGGTCTTGCTGAGCACTCAGTCAGAGAGGGGTGTCATTGCAGGAAACAAGGGTTTGAAAGCCTTGTGCTGGAAGAATTGATGGATTACTGGCAACTGCAGTTGATCCCGCTTGGCCACATGTATGAACAAGACTTGGGAGCCACCAATAGGCCAAAACACTGGTCATTTGAGCTTTAAAAGGGTTTTTTATTATCATTATTTTTTCTCCCCCTCCTTCTTACAAATACTAGGATGGGGCATGGGAAAGAACTTGGCCTTTCTACTAAAGTTATTTGTGTTTAGCCTCTTCTGGGGCCTGAACTACAAGATCAAATTTTAGTTAAGGTGGTAACATTTCACTCCTTTGAGCCTCTGACATTCTTTGAAATGTAATGTTTCTCCCATAAACTTGATTTATTAACCCAGCTCAGGCATTTGTAGGAATTTGTCAAACCTTTACAAGGCAACAAGGGTCAAGCCAAGCAATATGCAGTGGAAGTTGTCACAGTAATTTGGCAAAGCCATTAGCAGCCTGAGTTCCTCCTGCCCCATAGGAAGATTGAGATCTTCCCTGCGAGTCAGTGCAGAGGATGAACTTCTGCTTGATAGCTCCAGTAACTTGTGCAACTTCAGCCTTAAGATTGGCCTTGATTTGGGCTCTTTGAGGTTGAGCCAGTATTAGCATAGATTTAACCATTTTTCCAGTGGGTGAGGGGAGAGATTTAGAGGCTCCTTTTTTTTTTTTTTGGTGCAATTTGGACAGTAAACAAGAATCTATGTCATGTTTGTTTGAAGGTCCCTGTCAGTGACCCAAGCAGTGTCTCCCAGACACCAGGAGAGGATTTCTACCATTCAGGCCTTCTGATGAACATTTCTCTCTCATATGACCTTCCTAACATGGAAAATAAACAATTTCACTTGAGCACATGGTTCATCTTAACCAACTGCCTCATCCAGCAAAGTGTGCAAATGCTAAGTATGGCATTCTTCTTGAAGTAATCAGAGGTGATGATGACAATAATGAAGGGATTAATAATCAAATGGACTACTCATTTGATTAAAATTAAGCCCGTGTTTGAGCACTTCTCAGGATTGGAGTCTTTGCACCTTTTCTCTTGATACAAGAGTTCTTCTGGAACCCAGAAACCCTTGGGATAAACCCCAGATCTCTCTCTTGTGTCCTGCAGTGCTCTGTCACCTGTGGAGTTGGGGTCATGCATCGGTCGGTGCAGTGTTTGACGAACGATGACCAGGTCAGCAGCTTGTGCCATGTGGACCTGAAACCCGAGGAGAGGAGGACATGCCACAATGTCCATGACTGTAAGCCTGCAGATTTGCACCTTTCTTTGCCTTTCTCCTGGCTTCAGCATCTTTCCCCATCAAGCTCCTAAAGGTCTGCAGTATTTCCAAGCATTTGGAGCCATCCAACTAAGCTCTAAGGCACACCAGGGAAACCTCTGAGAAATAAACAAGATGTTTGGATGTTTTGGATGCTTCACAGTGTTCCAAAAGAAATTCTGATGTACAGTTGCTCAGTAACTACAAGTATTTCTGTTTTGTTTCAGGTGAATTACCAAGGAGTTGCAAAGACCTTAAAGATCTCAAAGGTGTCACTGAAGATGGTGAATATTTCCTGCAAGTCAAAGGAAAGACGTTAAAGGTGCATTTCAGCAACAGAGTGGTAGTTAATGCATTTTCCAAAGGTGCAAGACGACCCTGCATGTGCTCTTCATTTCCACTCTTAGATCTTCTACCTTTTGTTTTTTCAGCAGTGCCTTTGCATGTGACAAAATTCTCTCTTTCTTTCTCAGGTGTATTGCTCTGGGATGCAGACTGACAGCCCAAAGGAGTATGTGACCCTTGTAAATGGGGATGCAGAGAATTTTTCAGAGGTGTATGGATACAGGTAAGAAACCCTGTAATCGTGAGCTTCACAGTGTTTTTGTTTTTCATGGCAATATTTTCCGGTCATGAGTAGAAAGGGTTTTCTTTTGATTTAGATTGCATAACCCGACCGAGTGTCCGTATAATGGGAGCAGACGAGAAGACTGCCAGTGTAGGAAAGATTACACAGCAGCTGGGTTTTCCACCTTCAGCAAAGTAAGGCTGGACCTGAACACTATGCAAATAATAAGTGAGTAAAAAACAGGGCCTTGCCATTAAAAAAGAAATGTTTGTTTTACACAAATATAGCTGTAACTATAAGCAGACAGTGTACTCTAGTGAGCAATATTCCTGAGCTTTCCTGATAAAAGCTGCTTTTAAACTTGGTCACCTGTTCCCTGCTTTAAGCTTGGAGACTGCAACTTGAGTACATCAGGGATGCTCATATTATTTCTCTGTAAAACAGGAAAATATTAAGGCAATTGCTGGTGCATCTGCTCTACAGAATGAGTATTTGCATGCTCCCAGTAGGCCAGTGTATTTTTGAAGGATTTAATTTCATTCGGTCTCCTCTTTTCAGACTGGATTCAGACACAAACCTCAACCAGGGAGGAGCTGTCCCCTCATTTTACAGAGGGGTGTCAGGAGATCCCAGTGCAGGGGATTCCACCAGAGTGGGGATGCTGCTCCCCGTGGCCAGGGCAGAGGAGGCTCTTGGCAGAGCCAGACCATGGGGGAATAACTTGTGTTGAGAGTGATGGTGGTGGGGACGTGGATTTGCAGGAGAGAAGAGGGCTATAGCTGTGCAATATGATACCGTCATTCCTGGGAGCCAGGAGTCAATCCCACTACCAGCGAGCCTCTTGCATCCCATAGGGTTACAGTTTCAATCTCCCTGACTCCAGGGATGCTATCAGTTTCCAGCAAATGTTTTAAAAATACAACATATTGTTGGGAGTTCATTCAGTAAATAGCTGAGGGTTTTTTTAGCCAATCAAAATCCTTCCTTGTAAAACGACTCTCTATCTGATAAGTGGTTTTTATCACTTAATTTTCAAGACCTCCCAGTCTATCAATCTGTAAAAAGCTACTAATAATCTGTAAAAGCTCCTAGGTAAAGATCTCAAAGGAACCACCCTCGGGGAATTTGATACCAGCTCCCTTTGAATTTCAAAAGGAGCTGGGCACCTACCTCTGTCGGGCAGGAGCTATCTCACATCCCCATCTAAATGAGTCTCAGTTACTTCAGATCCTTCCAGAGCAAAATACCCCAGTTCCCTTTGAAAACCCGACCCCTGGGCTGGGGCAGCCAGGAGAGCAGAGATGTTGTTTGCCTTTGTTTAAAAGGGAGATTTAGGAGGTCCTGTAGCCTTGAAAGTGGGGAATTTTCTGATAGAAAAAGAAACCCCAAGTCACGGGTTCGGGTTCTGTTGTTATTTATACCTTATTCCTACATCACCAAGGGACTGAAATTGAGCTGTAAACACTGAGTGTGTAAGTGTCCTGCAAAATTCAGTGTTCATGTGCTGGGATTCACATGTGGGATGAATCGGGAGATTTAATATTAAATTGACTCTCAAGATTAATATACGAAACCAGCTATAGTGAATTTAAACATTAGCAGAGAACATGTTTACATTTATTTTGTTTCTCTCCCTGCATCTTTCTTTCCACGTTATTCACCAACTCTTCTCCGCAGCAACGGATTTACAGTTTGCACGGACACACGATGGACGACCTGTTCCTTATGCCACTGCTGGGGACTGCTACAGTGCTGCCAAGTGCCCGCAGGTATTTGACAAGAGCATTTCGTAGGAATTGGTGCCATTTGTTATGTTCAGGTCCTCTATTAATTACTGCTGATCACAGCAGCCCCACTTCAGTGAGTGGCACATTCTTATCTCAGGGATCAGAAACTTTTCCTTTTGTGAGGATGGAGAAAGTTCCCCTGGTGAATGTGGAGAAATTACTTTTCATTTTCCATAGTATCAGGTCAGTGGCTGGCTAAGGGACATTCCCTAAGGCCTCAGTCAGCAGTAAAGGAGAAAAAGAAGAAGAAATAGGCTGTGGGAGAAAAACGGGGCTTTACATACATAGTTGAAGGCAGGGGGATTAGTCCATGAGAGGGCTTGGTGGAAATGCTGGGCAGGGAGAGCAGGAGGGAGTCAGGCCACCAGGATGCCCTGGGAACCTGCCTCTGTGCTCTGCAGTCTTGTAGGCACTGAAACCAGATTGCAGGGGCATGAGAAGGTGGGTGAGACAACCCATCTGGATAGGAGAGCAGCAGACAGCCAGCAGGACTCCTGTCGTGCCAGCTCTGGGGGAGATGCCTGAGAAGGAAGAGGGTATTTGTGGGGCAGGAACAGGTTGAATTTCTGTTGCTGGAAAGACAGAGCCTGTCTGTCAGACCACTGCAGCCCCACTGCCCCCACACCCTGCTGTTTATTTTGACAGCAGCCTGATGGGACCATCACTGACTGTGATTTTTGGGGCTGTGACATTTGGGCCTGCGAAAACACCAACAAAATGAAAGTGGTGCAGGTGCATCAGGGCAAATCCAGCCTGTCCCAGGACCACGAGTTGCCCAGCCATGAAAACCCTGAGTAGGACGTGGGTTAAGTTGCCTCCTCTGTAGCTCTGTAAGGTGATGTAGGACATTAGCCCAGCTGCTTGGAAAAAATATGCTTTTCAAAAGTCTTTAGGAGATAAATAACTCTGTGTGTCCCCAGCACACCCAACTTTTGTGGGGCTGGGGATGATAAGTGATAAGTTTGGATAGTCCAAAGTATTGGGTGGCCTGTATTAGCAAAGGGCACTAAGCAGGGAGTCGCAGCAGCAGACTGCAGAGGGCAAACCTCTCCATCTCCTTCCCTCCCTACTTTTGGAGCTGACACTTTTCTGCACAGCTCAGCGGCTTAGGGATTGACTTCTTACCTCAGGAATGCTCATGAATGTTAATGTCCATCCACTTGACCCAGACAGTTTGCTCCTCGCAGGAAATCAGCATTCCCAAGGCAGCAAGTGCAAGGAGCAGAGCCAAGAGCCATCTGGTAGCACATAGCTGGGCTGGGCTGCGGGTCAGCCTGGGGCTGTGTCCAAAGGATTCTTCCGTGGATCCAGAAATGGGCAGGGCTGGAGTCTGCCATGGGGGTGAGGGGAGGGCTGGGGGGCTGAGCATTGGGGGCTGGCATAGTCTTTAATTTTCCATCAATTTTTTTTGCATTTTGAGGAAAGGTGGAATGAAGTGTTTTAAAAAAAATTAAGTAAATGAACTACTTATTAGTTTACTGAAGTCCAGAGGGAGAAAAAAATTTTAAAAATCCCAAACCAGGAAACAAAAACCCAGTGGAAAATTAGGACAAGTGTGCCCTCTCCAGTTAAGGAGGCAGCAGTAACAGCGGCTGTAGCAATCCCTGGAGTCCCTTCCCATCAGCTGCTGAGCACGTCACGCTCCGGAGTTTGCCATGGAAAAGCCAAGAATGCCCTCAGCTGGCAGAGAAAAAGCAGTGCAGAAGCAGGAAAAAACAGCGCAAAAGCGGGCTAAAGCAGTGAAAACCCGGGAATAAAAGGCAGTTCAAAAGCAAGCTGAAGCTCTTCCTTCTCTGCAGCCACAAAGCAGAAGGAAATTCCTAATGAGAGCTGTGCTGAGGTTTGTACAGTGGGCTAATGATGGTCACAGCGATGGAAAACAAGGAGAACATTGCTGGCAACATCCTGTTAGAAAAGTGTGGCATGCCAGGAGGCCAAAACACGGCGTTTTGGGATAACCAGGCTCTTTTTGTTTTTTAGGGTCGCTTCAGCATAGACCTTTCTGGGACAGGCCTGTCCCTAATGGGGACAGCCAAGTGGCTCTCACAAGGGAATTACGCGGTGTCGGAAATTCAGAAATCCCCGGTGAGTTGTAACTGCAATTATGGCTATACCTGCTCATCAGAAGCTTTTAATCACCACATTGTCATTCATGGCATCATCTTCCAATAGAGACTAACAGAAAATGAACATCTGACATTAAAGCAGTGCCCATAATTGTAGGTGGGAGTGAGGCCCTTGCGAGTTTTACTTGATCAGAGTTATTGCAATTAATTAGTGAGCCTGATTAACAGAGAAGCTGAAAACACTAAGTGCTGTGGGGTAGATATATCCTTAATTAGTTGTCTGAGATGCCCAGCATGGAGTGTGCATCACAGGGCTGGGCAGCAGGATGAAGGCATGCGGGGTCAGGGCTGTGGAACGGGGTTGGACCTGCTGGAGAGTGTCTGGTGCCAGGCAACTGCCCTGAGTAGTAGCTGTTCCCAAAACATTGCTGATAATGTGTGGAGGATGTGGACTTTCCTGGTGGGCTGGATTTGTCTCCTTGGGAGAGTCTTGAGTCACCTGAGTTCAAGTGGGCTGGGGTGCTGCTGGCATGCTGGCAGAGGCACCATCCCCTGCCACTGCCTGTGGCTCTGCTGACTGGAGGCATCAGGGTAAGTCAAGCAGCCCTTCAAAATCACTCCACAGCCAAATTTGAGTTTGTACTGCTTAATTTGCCCATCCATTAACACCTCTGTCACTGCGTGCCCTCACTGTGTTGCTTCTATGTCACGCTCAGAAATGGTAGAAAACCAGGATTGCTTTTTTGGCTCTAACTTCATGTGAGTCATCCTGATCGCCCTGTTAAAACTCTCAAAGGGTGTTCACCATCGTAATTTAACAAAAACAATTTGCAAAACATTCTCTCTTGTACTGCTTTCAGTCTCCCTGCCTCTGGGGAGCCCCATGAACCCCTAAGCCTCATCTGTGCTGGTGCTCTTAGAGGAGAATTAAATACTACTGGCCCGACTATGCTGCAGGTAGAAGAGGACCAGCACAGCCCTTACATGTCAGTTCTGGCAGATGCTTTGTTATTCTCCCTTTCAGAAAGGAGAAGCCCAAACAGACAACTTTGGGGTTGCAAAGAACATCACGGCTGGCAGAATTAAAACAAACTTTAGGAGACAGGAGTGCTTAAAGATCCTTCATCACTTGGTGGCATCTGTCAAGTGATGTTCCAAGGGTGTAATTGCCCACGGGAGCAGAAGAAAGAATGACACAGTGAGAAGAGATGATAGCAGCCTGCTGCAGTCCCAGATCAATAATGTCAAGGGCAGGGTGGAGCTCGTTTAAAAATAAATGCTTTGTGCAAGCTTGTTCTGTGCTCAAGTCCAATTTTCTGGTAATTGAGGGTTGAATTCCCCTCAAGGACTATCTGTCCATTGTAATGACCAAAAGGAGAAGGACTCTGCAGAGGTGGGATAGGGAAGGCCAGATGGAGGTATTGATTTCCTGACTCAAGCCCAGAGTTGCACTATGCTTGTGGGACTCACCAGGAGACCAGGCCAGTCTCAGGAGCACTCCACATTTTCCTCTTCTGGCTGTGGGAAGGGGAGGAGGGATGGCACCTGAGCAAGTGGCATTGCCTCACTCCATTGCTTTCCCTCCCATCGTGTCTGTGGAGCCACTCCAGGCCTTTCCCTTCCAAACTGATGTTTCTTGGTATTGTCTGCAAATACCCTCCCCATGCCCTTCCCATGTTCAGGCACAGCTGAGTTGTTATTGTCCCAATGTGGTTTTGCTCTTGCATGAGCCAAGTTTTCCACTCATTACTGTTATTAAGTGTGGAGCAAATCAGAGAAAGCAGATACTTTTGAGTTATCCCTCCAAACAACCTTCTCCTTGGGCAGCTTTCAACGTAATAAATCAAAACTACCCTTCCTTATTTGTGTCCACCATCTGAAGAGCATTACATTTGTGTGTATTTGAATATAGCGGTGCTTTTGTAGTTTGATTTAGGCATTATTTCTTCTCCTTCCAATCCATTTTCTATTAAAAACCCTGGCTAGAATAACCTGGATCTGGCCCTTCCACAGTGTGGAGTTCCTGAGCCCTTATTAAGATACTATTTCTGATTTTGCCTGCAGGATGGTACCAAAGTAGTAGGAAGATGTGGTGGTTACTGTGGAAAGTGTACTCCATCATCTGGAACAGGCCTCGATGTTCAGGTGTTATAGCAATGGTGAGTTCCCAGCAGCTGCTGCATGAAGGGAAGTCTTCCCCAAAACATCCTGAAGGAGCAGATCAGGCCACGTTTGCAAAAACACTCGTGCATTGAGTGCACTGGGGACAGCCAAGCACTCCACACAGCATCCTGGTAGGATCCCCTGTTCCTCCCATAACCCTTATGGGTAAAGCACTGTCAACACACCTCCCACCTCACTGGCACCAGCTTTGGCTCCACTCCTGTGTCTGTCTCTCTAGTTACAGGTTCCAGAGCTGAAGATGATGACCTGACTCAAACATGCACCTTGTCTGTGTTTTCCAGGTTGTCTGGAGCCTGCAGAGATGAGACGGATGAAGGATAGCGATGCAATACCTCTGCCTTCCACTTTTGTATCTGTTTATATGTGTATATAGATTGCATATTCTTAATGTACAGTATAATATTTATGTTTGGGATTATTTATTTTGATTTAATATTTTTCTACGTAAAATCATTATATTAAGGCTGCTTTTACTGTTTTTTTTAATTGTCAAGTTCTGCAGTCAAACCACTGCATTTTGTATACTCTACATTATATGTAGCATTATGACCAGTGATACTTTATTGTCACTGTATTCAGTTGTTTACTTTCAATCAGTAATTTTCCTTCAGTTATGGGCTGCTTTGGCCCTCCACGGTGCTACACAATCTGCACAGGGGTATTTTTGGCATTTCAATCTGTCTTTATGTAAGGAAAATAGCAAGATGTGCTTAAATTTTATTTTTAGGGATTAGGCTGACAGCACTCAAGGAAAACATGACAATGAATACAGTGCTAGTTGCATTAGCAATCTTTATCTTTTAGGTATGTTTTGAATTTCACATGACCTCTGAGGCCAGTGCTAAAAGCACTGGTTTGGTGCTAACATGATATTTATTAACGCTCTGTAGTTTCAGTTAACCCAGTGCCTTTATCAGTGAAAAAGGGCATAAAGCAGAAAAATTGCCAGGCCATTCAAATTGATTAAGATCTACCCCAGGTTTAGGAAGATTCCTGCAGATGGATCTTCAGCTCAAGCCCCGTTTTTGCAGGGCTCTGAAGTGAACTCACTTTTTAAAAAAAAAACCAATCTTTGTCTCCTAATTGCATGTGCCACTGTGCTTCCTGGCTCCATCTGGAAGCGGGGTATTAACTCATCCCAGACAGACTGATCAGGCCATATGTTTCCCTGGCCTGTGCACTGAGTAGTGATGCAGTTTCTTACAGACTTTGTCACAAAATCCTAGCGTGAAGCCGAAAGCATCCCTGCTGTGTTCCCTCCACGGCAGGGGATGGGGGACAGCACACCCAGCCAAGCCACCCCTTCTCTTGGCCAGGGGACTCCATTGCAGGCACCTGCAGCATTTCCCCAGCTTCCTACTCACTCCCAGACCATCTGCAAGGGGAGGCTCCAGCGCCGGCTCTGCCTCATTTCAACGAGATCACTCTGTACTTACAGATGACGCTGCTCCCCCTTCAAAAACAAGCTGCTTTACGCCTACTTCTGTGTTGCCTCAGATCTTCCTGGTAAGGCATCTGTGCTCCTTGCCTCTCTGCCATCCCATGTACAACCAGACCGTTAGTGTTGACTTTTTTTTCTAATGTAAATGAAGGAGCCATCTCCCACAGGGTCGATGGCTCCTGCCTGTACATAGCCCTCCTCTGCTTGTGGCACGCTTATGGCTTCCACAGAGCTTCGTAGCACGTTGAACGGGGGTGATGTGACCAGATTATTTTTGTAGTCTATGACTATGTCCCTTATCTCTTTCTCCACAATTTTACTTAGTGATAGGATGATGCTGCCCTTTCACCTTATATGTCAGGGCAGCCAGGAGCACAAAGTACAAGGAAAGGAAGCTTTTCAGCACAAAATTGCCAGCAGTTTGGAAGACCAAAGAGGCTTATCTGCTACTCCAGATAACTCTTGCCATTTTGGATGCAAACAGTTAACAAACACAGCCTCGGGTTCTTGTGTGAGTCTTTTACAGAGCTCCCCAAAGGATGTGTAATCAGGCTGTTACAAAACAGTTGGATCAATGGTCATAAATGATCTGATCCCTGGATTCATAACCCATGTGTGTGCCGGGCTGTGTTCAGCCTTTGGAGTGAAACCTGTCAGCCTGACAGTCAGGGATCGACGCCTTCCTGTCAGCTGGGAGACACCTCACAGGCGAGCAGGGCTGTGTTGCAGCCCAGCAGCTAAAGAGCTGGTGAAAGAAAAAGGAAAGGGGAAAAGGGAAAGAGAAAGGGGAAAAAGGGAAAGGGGACAGGAGTAATAATGGAATAGTGATTTCTTAATAATTGCTTAACTTCTGTAGGTGAAAAGGGAAAATTGCACTATGAACTTTTTAGAAAGAAACAGTGGTGCTTAGAAAGTACAGGCTTACTATATTTTCTCTAATGAAGTAAATGGCTATTTATAAAAAGAAATATTATTTTGACCGGTACACATTCATTTCTGCCGTATATTTTCATAGCAGCTATTAGCAGAGCAAGAGAAACCTAAAAAAAATTAAATAAACTATAAGGGAAAAAACTGACAGAGCACTGATCCTGTGGTTCGTTAATGGGCATCATTAAATAGAGCAAATTTTGAGGACCAGAGACAATAGACATTTCTTGTTCAGGAAACAACTCTGGGTTTTGTATATCAATGCCATTATTTTTCTACAAACTGAGGTATTTTTTGCAAGCACTTTCCTGTACAGTGTTTCTTTTCATGTCTTATGGGAAAAGACCCATAAGACCTGTCTGTATGGTCTTGCTGTATTTGTCATCGCATTTCAATACCTGTGCGCTATTATAGAGTCAAAATACTTTGTACACAAGGGAATAATACATTGAATGGTAAACATTCCTTTCTGTGCTGGTTTTATTTCCAAGCTTTGGGTTCCTTGTTTGATTGTCCCATGCAAAAGGAATGAGGGAGGGGAAGAATGTTGTTTTTAAACAGCCTTGACCCAAGTCCACACTGGAGTCTGTGGACCATCTTGGGGAATGGCCCTGGCCATCCACTCATGTCCTGCTGATTGGATAAACTGATGCCCACCAGCTTCTGTCTGGGAAAGGAGTGCCCCAAGGTGCAAAACGAACATGAGTGCCATCTCAGAGGTGCCCCATGAGCTACTCAGAGATGCCTGGTGACCAGCTGGTGCTGCCTTCAATGACCAGAGGCATCCTTTGCTGTGAGGGTGGTAAGGGAGACAATCGGTTCACTTCGCAAATGGTTTTGAAGGATGAGCTGGGATACTGGACCTGGTCCACACCATTAGGAGTGCTATTGAAAGAAATATGGAAAAAAACCCCAACTTTTCTAAGCTAGGAAAAATAGCATCAAATATACAAGAAAATTCAGGTAGAAGAAATTTGGATTAGAAGGAAAAAAAATGTGGGGACCAGCTGCCAGGAGGACAGTCAAGTGACAAATTGCAGCCACTCTTAACGTCACCACTACCACACAGACTGCAGGTAAGAGTGAAGAAGTTGCATTTTCAGTCCTCCCCTGTATGTTTCTCAGGCTTTATCTTGGAAAATGCTGTAGATCTCTTACTGATGGCAATCCCAACCTTTTCTAGCTTCTGAGTTTTCAACCAAAAGGAGAGAGGATTCCTTCCTCGTGCTGTCTGAAACACTGTCACATGCAGAAAACAGAGCATGCAGAATTTCAAAACCTCAATTCTTAGTTTAAATGACCAATCTCTTAAAGGTATCTTTCTTTTCTATCATTTGTCCTTAATAAAGGATCACAAAGACTTTAAACATGGGCTACTGTGGAATTAAGCCAACAGGGGTCTGTGCACAGTCCATGAATCATATTTAACCTATATAATGACAAGATCATTTTAAAACTCTTAGTGCTTAGGTCCAGTTAGTCTATGAAGACTGCAGCACTCTTCTTCAGCCTTGTACAGCTTCAGAGACAGAGGTGATTGCTTCATCTCTTCAGATTCTCTTCTGCCCAAATAATGGGCATTTTTCCTCTATAGAAAAATAAAATGTATTTTGTTGAGGGCTGTTGGAAACACATATCTCAAGGAACTAGAGTTAAATCAGGACATTTGATAGAAAACCTTCTCCATATAGCCACACTTATTTTATTGAAAAGTGCAAGGAGGCAGAAAAGACCAAGACGGAGAAAAAAACCCAAAAAGATAATTTTCCACTGAGGCACTTCCAGACCTGGTCTAGTGGGTCTTTCCAACACATCTCCTCTTCCCAAACAGACAATTGAGAGCTGACTTAGAAGAAAACATTCTGTCAGGGAGGAGTGTTGAGGTGAGACACTTCTTTCATTACAGAAAGCACAGAAACTCAACTCAACCCAGGAGTCATTAACAGCTGAAGCAGCTCAGCCCACTGGTAAGTGCCTGAACTCTTCCAATGAAGAACTCTTCAAATCAGGTCATTGCAGGAGATACGTTTGAGTTCATCCAGAAGTCACTCATCTTCATAGCTGTTGGTCATGTAGTGGGGGGGATGAGTCTCTTTGCGGTACAAATTCCTGGAGGCAGCTCTCCAGCTTCAATTGAGCGGGAGGAAGGCACTGAGGACCAAAGTGGTGCCTGTTGGTCTCACTACAATATTTTCCAAGTATTTTTGCCTGCAGAGTGATCCAGGCAATTGGAATTGTAGCTTTCCAGAAGCAGATTTAGTTGACAAGTTTCTGACCTCACTTCGCAATAGCGAGATGGAGAATGCTAAGAAGTTATTTTTGGCTTTCATGGAAGAGTCTGAGTTTCCACTTCAAAGTTGGCTTAATTTTTCAGCTATTTTATATTAGCAAACATAAGGCACAGTTTACAAAAAAAAAAAAATCAAAATGAGAATAGCGTTTTGACCTAACCCAAATGCTTTTTACACTTTATTTCCTGGGAAGTTTTGTTTGTTTGTTTGTTGTAATCTATAAAAACCCAACAAACCTCTGAATTTTTCCATTAAATTACTTCTGCCTCTCTTTGGTTATAAATACTGCTTCTCAAGTGTTTGGAGAGGTGATTTGTTGGCTCTAAGTACCGGAAGATCTGATGTAGGTACCATTCTAAGCCAAGGGAAGGTAGAAATACATTTCTTCTTTGGGAAACTGATCCAGGTCCTTCAAGGCAGTGGTTGGATATGAAGTGCAGAGGCTGAGGCCAGGCCTGTCAATTCGTTTCCACCAAGAAAACCTCAGTTCTGTTGGGAGCAGAATTATTTCCAGGTTACGTGTCCTTGCAGGCTTCGGCACATGCCTGCCTCTAACACTCAGCCTGAGCTGCCAGCAGTGATACCAAACTGCAGCTACTTGAACATTTGCTGGTAGTCAGTGCCTCCATTTCTGAGGAGACAGCATGAGGAGAAGAGCCAGAAGTCTGGAGTAGTCTCTGAATACAAACTCCTTTGTCTGTGGGGCAGAGGGTGCAGGGGGAGGCAGGCCTCGGCGTATTCTCTCCCTTAAAATCATTACTTGGCTCCATTCATATGCTTATAATTTCTTCATCCTTCTTTTAATCTGCAACTACATTTCAGATGAATAATTAAATTAATCAGGTCTTTGCTGTATTGTCCCTTTCTAATCCATTCTCATTGGCTTGCTGACCTTCCTCTTTGAAGCTATTCACTGCTTGCTGCCTGCCTTCCCTAGCTTCATGCAGAACAGACAGCAGCATCTGCTGTGAAACACTTTCATTGCTCCTGCTCAGGGTAGCAGGGAAGTGGGAATGGCTCCTTGCAAACTGACTGGCAAGAACAGACCTGTCCACCCAATTTGCTATGACTGGCAAATACAAGTGGTGCCTCTAAACCCACCCCTCCACCCTCCAACCCCACCCCCCACAGGTGGAAGCAAAGCTGCCTGCAGCAGAGGATGCAGGCAGGTACCAGATGCTGCCAGGGGCTGGAGCTCTGGTCTCATGCATGGCTTGGGCTCCCTGGACGAAGTTCTCTCAGCTTGGTGTCTCAGGTTTGACTATCCCCCTGGAGCAGGGGCCAGGTGTGTGGTGGTGGAGGTGTGCAGCTCTGCACTTGCCCCTGATGCCCTGCCTGAGCTTAGAACAAGCAGGTACCCACTGGTGCAGTCTTGCCCTACTTCAGAAAGTGCAGCAGAGATGAACTGGCAAACAATTGAAAAACAAACCATGTACAGCATGGGCTGAGCTTCTGGAAGGTGGCACAGAGCAGCAGTGGCCATGGAGGTTTGATTCCTGGCAGCACAGGGAGCAGCACGGTGAGTCTGAGCCTTTTCTGTGGGAGCAGTGAGCTGTGGCCTCTCTTCTCATCTGTGCTGGGGCTCAGCTGGTGAAATACTTTGCTGTTTTCCTCTCTCTTTCACTGCCCTCTTCCCAGGGGATCTCTGGGCATCTCTTCAAATCCATATGTCTCAGGGGACAGTCCACTTGGATCAATGGCAGAGGTGATCTAAGGAAACCCCAGCAGATCGCTCTGCTGACTCTCACTTGAGCTGCTGCTCCATTCAGGTGGGTCAAAGGGAGAGGTAATGCCCTTCAGATCCACTTTTAAGAGATATTTCTAAATTCTGCTGACCGAATTGCATAAAGTGGGGTGTCCTCAAGTCCTTTCAACAGCTCTTGTCAACACTGACAGCTTCATCCTGCTCTATGTGGAGAACACAGTGGGTGTGCCTTGTGCTGGTGCATAGCTCACCTGGAATAACCCCTGAGCGCTGCCCCAGGAGAGGCTGGCACTCAAGATAACCTGAGCATATCCTCCTCTTCAGCTTTCCTCCACATTGTGCAAGTGGTATGTGAAGCTTTCCAGGTATGACTTGCATTCAGAATTCACTAATGACATTTTCCCACTTGATCATTCCCAATGGCTTGGGCCTTTCAAGAGCTTAAATGTACGGAAGCATTTAGCTAAAGAACTGGTACCTCCAGCAGGTAAAACAGCACCAAAGTAAAACCATTGGTGGCCAGAAAGAAACAATTTCTGTCATTTCAGGGACCATAGGCAAAGTTTTCTAAATTTTCCATTTGACTAGCTACATAATGTCTGGTGATCTGAGCTACCATCAGCAGCCTTTTTTTGCCAGGTGTTTCACTCCCCTATTTGTCAGCCTGTTTCTGTCCTGTGAAGACGTAAGAAAAGACTGTTTTCTTGTTCTCCCAAAGAGAAAGGACAATAAAGCAGCTTCAAAAATATGAGTGAAAGGACCTTTCCACCTGCAAGGTAGAAAATGAATGATTAATGTGAGGAACTGAAGGACATCTGTGACACTTCCAGCACTGTGGCAAGGGAAGGGCAGGATGGCTTCACTCCTGCCAGCTCACCTCCTGCCACGGCTGCTGCCACCTGCCTCTTCACCAGCTACCCCAAACTGGTTTGTTTTCCTCATTTTCAGGAACGATCCTGAAAAGTAAAAGTAGCATGGCAGGAGTGTGAATTTCTAGCTTACAGCAAATAATTCTGCCAGACCAAAAGAGAGCTCGAGGGAGTGAGGAGGGATAGTAGAAAATTACTTGTTGCTATAGCACAAGGATGTTGTGTTTAAATTGCCAGAGCCCCACTTGATTGCTTTGTTTAGCCTCAAATTGCGAAGCATTAAGGAACCGCATGAACTGGGGCCACCACCCACCCCTTGTCGGCGAGGCAGGGAGAGCTGTGCCGGGGGACTTCTGAGCTCGACAGCAAAGAAATCCAGTTCTGGGAAAAGCTGCAGTGCTGTCATCTCATTTCAGGGAGTGAGGAACAACCAGAAGGATGAGGAGTGGGTTGGAAGAGGAGAGGGAGGGAGGGAAGCGGGATGCACAGCCTGCTGATACTTTGCCACACCAGCGTCAGGGACCAGGGTGCCTGGGGTCCCTCCAGCACCCCAGCAGTGCCCAACCTGCCCAGTCTGAGAGGGCAGGGCCCTTTTAGGGGGTTTAAGTTTCATGTATCCACTTGGCTTTGCACTTCATAGCAGGTGCTCCTCTCCACAGAGTAGGACTGGGCTCCAAGTTTTTATTGGTATGGACTCCAACTCCCAAATGCTATTTACAGGGAAATTGAAGACCGCCTTCAAAATTAACAATAGATGGCTATAAATCTTACTCAGTTACCTAGCAACTAACACAATAAAATCCTAAGGTTAAAAGGAGAAGGGTTATTTGGAGATACCTTAGGGAGCACATAATGGCCATTTGCATTCCTGGGTGGGAGGACAGAAAATAATTTCCTAGGATATTTACGAATGACTGTATTTATTAAGGGAAAAAGGTGAAATTACTTAGTATGGTTTTAATCAAAATACCACAGAAATGACAAATCTAACAAAAAATAGTAGTCAAATGCTGTGATAAAGAGAACTCAGAAAATATATGGCAATCTACAGAACTCAAGGAAGGTTTTGTTAAGTTGCTAAGCTCACTTGGTTAGCATTTCTGACATCTGAAGTGTGTGTACTGCAGACTAGTCGTGTAACAAACATTCAAAGTGAATTTGACCGTTATGTGCCTGATGAAATATGCCCCAGAAAAACCTACGCAGTGCAAAAAAAATTAAAAACTGAAGTAACATAGCATGATTCATCCCGGCCTGGGTTCCTGTTATGCACAGCACAGATTGAAATTCCATATCCCCACCTCAAACTGGGGTTTATGCACAGCCTTTTCTGTCTGCAGTAATTGCAAATCTTGGAGTTGGAATGAGCGGAAACACCGAACTGTTTTGCTCCTAAAAGACCCTCATGGGGGCATGTTTACCCAGGAAGAAGGAGGCTTGGTGCAGGAATGATGCAGTAAAATAGACGCCTGGTCCCTACCACACTCCTTCAGCATCTGTGGCACTTAGAGGTATTTTTAAGCCCTCCTTTTGCTGTTTGAAAGGCTTCAGACAATAACTGCCTAATAATGGTCAGACATTTATTACCTCCAGGGTCCTAGATGGAGACAGGATTTGTGTTGAGCTGTAATTCACCTGCACAGGCTGCTGGCAGGAAGAAACACGAGGGGACTGACTTGGTCTGTAACAGCCAAATTCACCTTGACATCGCAGAGGGGAGAAACGGATGGGTCCAGCATCAGAATGAGAGCTCCTTTCTGCCTTATTCCAGTGTTTTCTGTTGGTGGTACTGCTGCCTCAGAGCTGATGGTCAGGCCTGGAACGTAGGAGGCACAGGAGTGTCAGAGCTGATGGAAGGATGCTGAGAGCTTTCTGCGTCTGAGTCTTTAAGAGGTGATTTCCTGACATGAGGCATGGTTTGCAGGATAGAAGAACTGGGGGCACTTTCCTGGAAAGACCAGCAAATTTTCCTGGCTTCATACACAAATGTGTTGTGTCTGCCAGCTAACTCCCATCCAGAATCGCTGGAGGCAGACTTTCTGTGGTCTTTGGTGGCACAAGTTGTCTCTCTATTTCCCATACCCTCACTGCAGCTACTGCTGTGGACCTGCAGCTCCTCTTCCTGGGTAGTAAGGGCTACTCACTGGGCTTGGACACGAGCCACTTCATTGCTGGTCTTGCACAAGATGGTATCCTAGAGGGGATGGAGGTCACTGGAAGAGAAAAGCCCTAATGGCAGCTTCTCTCCTCCATGTGGAACAGTTGGAATGCTACAACATGAGTTTTGGCAGAGCTGCAAGGTTGGGCACATACCCTGGGACCAGGCAAGCAGAACAGCTCTGCAGAAACGTGGGTTTCTCCTTTTCACCTTCTGCTGCCTGAAGCTGAGTTTGCTTGAAGAAGTTCATTTATCTGATGAGGAGGCACAGCACAATGTGCATGTTGGACCAAGATGTTCTGCAGGGCTTGTGAGTGGACCTCTGGTACCTGGGTACCCTGAAGCTACTGCCCTACATCCCAGATTGCTTTCCTACACAGATCCCTTCCACACCAGTCCCTGCTCCACCTATCCTGTGACCAAAAGGAGCTGCATTTCACCTTCTCCTGAGCTCTTTGATTATGATTTTAATTATAGTTATTTCTGTAGTATCAGGTACAACAGGGAGTAGGAAAAGAAGAGTATCCCTGTCATTTCCCTCCTCTTGGCCATCCACAACTTCAAAGGAAAATGGGTCCACCTCATAGTACATGAATGGAGCAAACTGGGTTTTAAACTGGTTTAGTCACGAGAAGGGCTGGAAGAAGAGTCATCCCTAGGCAGGTTTGGTTGAAACAGAAATGAGAGGGGAAAATGACGTATGGAACAATTTAAGTGACAGCAGAAACAATAATTTGTCAGACAAACTGTCTGGCATGTATTATCCATGTGTGTCTGTTTCTGAGCCTATTTGACAGCAGTATCTGACACCCCCCACCTCCAAGCTGAGTCTGCCTCCTCTCAAGAGGAAGATCTCTATGTTTATAAAAGCAATCACATAAAATCCCCTTTTGAAAGTACCTCTCATGGTAGCACAGGTAGGGCTGGAACTGTGTTGCTGTCCCCTGCCCACCCAGCCATGCCAGCATGGTGCATCATCCCCTTTGCACATGGTGAGAACACGGGAGTGGGAGTTTATTTCCTGAGAGATCGTTACTCTTGGCAGCTTTTCTGGGGGAGGAAAGAGAAGAGGAGCATTCAGGCCAATGAGATAATGTATCCCCTCCCTCTCCCAACTGCATCCCAGAGATGATGTTCTGGCCTGGCTGTTTCCTTATGTAGATGCAGCATCTGAGCATCCCTAAAATGTGGATTGAGTCCTTCTGACTGGGCTTTCATTTGTCCTGGGTGTCCTTGGCTAGAGAGAAACTGCTGTCCCCATGAGATATTTAGGTGACCAGGAGTCCCTAAGGACCTGACTCTGTTGGGGTCTGTGCTACCTGTATATTTTTACGGTTCTGGGTGTACATGATGTCCCCCAGTCTTTCTCCAGGCACATCAGGGCAGAAGCAGCAGGCATCCCTTACCCCTCTTATCTGTGTCTTCTGCACTACCTTCTACCCTCATCTTCCTTCTTCTTTTGAACATGCTGATGCAAGTCTTGATGCTCAGAGCCTCCCCTGCCTTTTGTCTGTGTCCTGAGGAGTTGCCCACCAGCGCCTGCAGTATCTGCTGGAATACAAGCTTGGTAGCTCCATGGACAGCTTGAGATGGAGGGAGGGGACCAACCTGCCTTGTTTTAGCTAGTAATTTAGCACCTGCACCTTCATCAGAAGACTGGAGCTGTGATTCAGCACAGCCACACCTCCAAGGAATTTACCCTCCAACTTTGACTTACTTTTGCTGTTTTAAACTTATAGCAAATGTCCTCACCAGCCCTATTATTGAGGGCACACGGCATCTCTTGCAACAGCAGAGCAATTAAAGAGGATTTGCAGGTCACCTTTAAAGCATTTCCCACAGCACGTTGAATCTTGTTATAAGACCTGTATCCAATACTGCTTTTATTTCAGCAGTTTTAATTGGGGTTTTAAATATTCTGAATCTTATGCAAGACACCCAAAATGCTGGAGATTTTCAGGCCCTCTCTTGCATGACGTCTGTTCCCCGAAATCCCACTGTTCTTCAGTAGAGGTAAGAGTAACTCAGCACTCTGATATTAATGTATTTCAAACAGGATACAGGTTATAGGTGGAGATGTTTTAAGATGAGGTCAGATCCCAGTCTGCAACCAGTTGCCCACTGTGTGATGAAATGTATGTGTACTTGAAGAGATCGCCTCCTCTCTTGAGAGTTCATAATATATTCATGCACTACTGTATGAGTTGGAAACTGGGAGAGAAACCAAGAAGGAAAATGATGAGGAAATTTAGCAGAAGGGAGCAATAGAGGGAAGATGGAGGGTTTTGGAAAGGTAAAAATAGCAACCACAGAAAAACAGAGCAGGGAGCACTCAATATTTTCGCAGTGACATGAAAAAAGACTGTGAAAAATAAATTTTTCTCCATGATAAAATTCTCTCTCTTTTTTTTTTTTTTTTCTTTTAGAAAGCCCAGTGTGGGAGGAAATGGTGACAATCTTCCTGAAACTTCTTGCCTGAGACTCTTTAAAAGGTGGCCAAGCAACCACACAGCTCCCAGCCTCATATCAGCCTTCTAGATGGGAAGATACAGGTGAAGAATTGACAAAAATGAGAACTGATTAAATGAAAAAAGATAAATTATCAAAGCGTTATGGTTTTAACCAGCTGTGAGGCAGCAAGGCAAAGGAACAAAGAGGCAGGGAAGGAAGGGAATAGCTGGCAGCATCTGCAAACAACCACAGCCACGGGTGAAGCTGTGAAATGCTAATACCCTGCATGCTCCAGCGCCACTGGGGACAAGTTTCTGAGTAGCCCTGCACTCTGTGAAGCGTGTTTGCTCCTTCCACTCTCCCCATGGTTCGTTTTGCTCTGCCTTGCGCCAGATGTGCTCTTTGATTGCAAACCCCAGGGGTACAGCCTGGTTGTTGGCTGTGGGGAACCCTTTGTTGTGCACTGTGTATGTGGCATGAGCGAGCTGATGCGTGGGCTGCTCAAATGCTCCTAGCCCATGGATCCCACTCCCACCGCTCCTAAGCCCCCAGGACTCCCTACCCCACGGCCTCACCCGTCCCAGCCCTGCTGGCCCACGTGTAGCTCTGGGAGGACCATGAGCTCTGGGGCAGTAACAGGTGCTTTATGTCCTGGTCCAGCATCTCAGGCGGCAAATACATTTCCTCTGACTGTACTTCCCTGCACCCAGCTCAGGTTTGTGGACTAAACATGCTCTCCTTGAGGAGGGGATCAGCAGCCCAGCAGGAACTCCGGATGTTTGCTCCCTGCCTATGCTCGTGCCAGTAAAAATTCCCCTGCACAGCGGAGCGTGCTCAGCGCTGTAACCTCAGCGTTTGCGCCTCCATCCCTGCTAAACCCCACCTCAGCCCTTCGGGGAGCTCGGGTTCTTTACTAACAGCGGAGCAGGAGCATAAGGAGCACTCCGGGCCGTGCAGTACAGAGGGACGGCGGCGGGACAGCACTGCCGTGACGGGCCGGTCCCCGCGGAGCGCGGCGACGCCGTCGGGGCTGTGGGACCCTCCGGCCGGGGGCGACCCGGGGCGGGGGCAGCCGGGCCGGGCCGGGGCGGTGCCTGCTGGGCCGAGNTCGCTCCCCATCCCGCTCCGCTTCAACCTGTGGCTCCGTCCCGGCGCCGTGTGGGTCCCGCCCGCATGTGCCCCTTTCTCCGGGCGCGTCCCCCCTCCGGCCCCTTCCCTGCCCTGTCCCAGCCTTTTCCTCCTGCCGTGATGCGTGCCCCCTTCTTCGCGACCCCGGGGTGCGTGCCCCCTTCTCCCCTCGGGGTGCGTGTCCCCTGTCCCCCCCTGCTCCCCCGGTCCTGTAGCCGGCGCTGACTCTGCGGTTCTTTGCAGCTGACGGCGTCGGGGGAGCCGGAGCGGGGCCAGCCCTGCAACACCTGCGGGGATCAGTGCCCCGGCTTCGCCCTGCACAAGTGGAGGTAAGGCTTGACGAGACCCCCGTGTACCCACCCCGGCCCATCTCCCCGGCCCCCGCGGGCAGCGGTACCCCGGTGGGTCCAATCCAGCCTTTCTTCTCTCAGGGTTTTTTTTGCTCCTTCCCTGTTCTGTGCGCATCCCGGCTGCAGGTGTGGCTTTTTTGGGAGCGCTTGTGTTAGTCCTGAGCGTGTCGTGCACCCAGGGTGGGGGTTCTGGAGACACGAGTGGGTTTTCCAGCCCCACATAGGTGTGCCCCACAGGTGTGCCCGTGGCGGCTGCCGGTGCGGGGTGCAGAGCAGGATCCAGACAAGGGACTGGGGTAACTGGTTTGGTAATTACCAACTCGCAGCCTCCCCGCTGCGGTCAGGGGCTCGTCCTGCTGCCCCAGGTCATGCCTGAAGCTGCCCTCACCTGGTGGGGACAATCTGGGTGGGGTGGGAAGAGCGAAATGGGGCTGAAGGGGTTCTGGTGGTTTGCGCCAAAGCACTGCATGAAACTCCTGCCTCCCCCGTGATGGGATTTATCCCCTGTCAGTGATGCCAAGCAGAGATTTAGCTGTTGAAATGGATGGGGGTGTGTAGGAAAGAACAAGTATTTTTGGCTATTTCTGCTGTGTCTCTTTACAAAACTTGACAATGCCGGTGCCTGCAAGGCACAGCGAGCCCTGGCCTCGTGCTGGGTCAGCCCCTTCTTCCCTCCCCACATTCTGTGGCCTGGAAATGAGTTCCTGTTGATGGGCAATCTGGGACTTGGCGTTATTAAATCTGGGCTGTGGACTCTGGGAGCTGTGCACAGACTTAGTAGGCCAGGGAGCCCATAGCGACCTTTTAACCTTATTTTTCAGGGTATACCCTTTTCTCCAGCATCTGCCGTGTTTGGCGTTCCTCCCAGCCTCTGCCCTACTTCTCAGAGCTGCGTCTCAGCTGCTTAAAGCTCAGGTTCAGAGCAAAGAGGGGGATTGATATATTCCCACTGAGTTGCATCTTCATGTTCAGCCTTGCAAATCATCGTTACAGGTGGCGTTTGCCCCAGGGTGTGGTAGGGCGGGTTCTGTAGGCTGAGCCCCCCCCAAGGGATGCACAGCAGCAGGTGGGGCTTGCGGTGGTCCTCCAGCCTGGCCCTCCACACATCCTGATGGCACATCCAAGTACATAACTGTCCCATCTCAAAGCTTCAGGAGCTGAAGGTGACCCTTCGTCCTGGGCTGCAGGAGTTGTGGTCTGCTGACACCCTCCCAGTGATCTGAATCTGCCACATGTGTGTTAATAGATTTATAAGGTCACCCCTGAGTTGCCTTCTTTTCAGGACTTATGAATGCTTTCCTGGGCTGTCCCAGATTTCCTTGTGTCATTGCAGAGCTCCTTTATAATGCTTAAAAATGTCAAAGGGAAATTTCAAATGCAAGATAAGAAGAAATGCTGTGGTCACCAACAGTATTTCTACCCTGCTCCAAGGTCTTGTGAGGTGCTGTAGTTGCTGTTTTATGTTAGAGGGTGCAACCATCCAGTGTCTTTTGAAGAATTAAGTGAATTTTGGTAGAACTCTATGGGAGGCCTAGCAACCCAGCAGAAGGGGCATGCAGCTCCGTGGGGGGTGTCAAATGAGAGGGGTGTCGTGGCTCTTTTCGGGGTGTGCTTCTTGGCCAGATCCTGCCAAGCCCCGTGTGCAGGAGGCTCGAGCCTGTCAGGACCACTCAAAGTCATCTCCTTTCCTGAGGGACCCTGACATGGGCAAGGATTTTAGCTAAAACAGTGTAAATTGTTCCATCAGCCTTTTCTCTACCTCCCCCAGGGCAGGAGAAGGATGGGAACCCTTTGGGTATGGGTGGGGTCAGCCCCCAGAGGCACTGCAGCTTGTGTGCTCTGGGTTTGCATCCCGCTGAGCAGGTTAGACCTTACACCAAATTACCTTAAGCTGGGACTTGATGAGTTGAGAGCCCTCCTGCACACATTCCCATTTAATTGCCTTGATATAAGAGTAATTACGCAATTAAACTGAATAAAGACAACCTATTTGCCAGAACACAATAGAGAGGAAGCACACTCATTTTTTTACTAGCCAGTGGTCTATTAATGCCAGGAATAGGTAAGCAGGGAAATTATTCTTAGCAGTTTTGCTGGCTGGAAACATGCTGGGGAGCCTGTGCCCTCTGTGCATGAGGTGATGGAGCCAGTGCCTGCTGGGGCTGCTCACCTGAATGTGCAGAATGAGACTGGAAGGAAACAAGGGTTTGCAAGGAGATCCTCAGATTAAGGATATAAATCCAGATCAATTAACCACCAGAGGTTTTTAAGGCTTTTTATAATCCTCTAACATCAGAGTTTTGCTGATAAATGTAAATGGGACTTTTTTTGCTTCAAAGATGCGAGTTGATGACATGCTTTAGGGAGACAATTTATAAGCTTGTAGGCACTGAAACCATTGGTGAGATAAAATTGTCTTATACCTGATTGTGCTGGACTGTGTATTTTCTACTTACCTGTGCAGCCACTCTATCAAGGAGGCAAATTGCTTTGTTAGACAAAGATTTCTGTGCTCGTATGTTCCCTTAAAAGCCACTTTTCTCAGAGATGGCTTTGAGCATTGGTTGAATTTATCATTCCTAGAAGCACAGGCATGCTTCCTGAGCAAGGGAAACCACCTGAAAATAAATTGTATTCTGCAGAGCTGTTCTCAGAATAAACCTGGTCTCTCTACTGCAGGTGATGTGCAAAAAGAATATGGAAGGGGGTTGTTAAGTAATTAAATAATGTCCCTGGTTTTTGAAGTTTGTTTTTGAATCTTCATAATTTTGCTCAGAAATTATAATCTCACATTCAAGGTAGTGAGTGAGTTATCCTGTAGCAGTGTCAGCATATTTAATGCTGTTTTGGTGGAAGCAAGGAATTGAAAACACCTCAGTTAAACTGGAGCCCTGCGTCTCACCCCTCAAAGCTCTCTCCTCTGTGCCTCTTATCTCTGCCTCTTACTATAAGGCAGAAATTCAGTTTTAAATCATTTATCCCCAAAGAGGAGAAAGTAAGTGGTTTGGCTGAAAAGGCTGAAGATTGCATTCCACCCACCTTGGGTTTGAAGTGTGCAAAGATGCAGATATCAAACTATAACCAGTAAAACCCCAAATTTCTCATGGCCTGGGCAGCAAAAAGACTCCTTCCTCTCACCTCATCACGTTCTGCTGTGGTGGGTTGTCAGAGAAGTGTATAAGGACTGAGTTCATCTGTGTGGGCTGGAGGATGGAAATGGGGTGTACATAACCAAATCCTCATTAATACAGGTCGATGGCTTTGTGTGGGGGAAAAAAGGAAATCAAATTCAATAAAAATTGAACTCCTTAGGAGCCCGGTTCTGTTTTCTAATCAGATCTGCATTACATTAAACTGTGTGCCATTCAGCTTGTTAACAAGCTTTGGCATTAAATAAAGCTGTCACTGGAGTTTGGTGAATGAATAGCCATTAGGAGTGTCTTTTGCATAATGTCTTGCAGAGAAAAGCTTCCAGGGAGGTGGTCCAGGAGGAGGGAAGGGAATTTATAACCTAGTCCTGGTGCAATTAGTGTGAATATGCAAACCTTAAAGGTGACAAATGATTGGCTTTTGCTGCTGTTAAGTTTACTGTGAAGAACTGATTTCAGATTTACTCTGGGTGAAGTAAAATTACAGTCCTAATGCTGTAGTTAAAATCGGGGATCCTTTGCGTTGGGCGATTGGCATGTGTTCAGCACATGGAGCCACGGTTTGTTTGCTCCTTGAGAAAGCCTTGCAAAAAACCATACTATTGCAATTCGACAGACCCTGCTGTTCCCTGCTCTCTGCCTTCTCTAGAACCACCAGCGAAGAGCATAGATGCAGAACACCCAGATCTCAGGGTGGTATTTGAACTCTGGTTTGAGGAGGGGGGTGTACCACCTGGTTTGCTAAGCCTGCAGAGGCAGTGACATACGGCTGGTTTTCTGAGGTTTTCTGTCACAGCATTCAGATGCTGTGACTGAGAAGACAAATTTAAAAATAGCGTCTGAAAACCTTTGGAGAAGTCTTTGTTGCCATAGTTATTCTTCTAGTTTGCAGAAGCATTCAAAAAGCAGTAATAAACATGACATAAAGACAAAGACTGGTTTGCCAGGGTTTTAGTTCCAGTGTGAGATTGTTTTACATCTTTTCTTGGAGTATCTTTTTCCTTGCATATGTTGTGTAATCTTTGTCCCTTGAAATCACATTTTGCCAAGGAAGAGGTCTGCTTCTCTTCATGGGTTGCTGTCACACGTCGTGGTCTTAATATCAGTGATGTGTGTTTGTACAGCCCACAGTGCCTACCCTGTACCTTCCAAGGCAAATATATGTGCCTTGACGTAATATTCAGAAATATTCCATATTAATAAGTTTTGATGCATACAATTGTTTCGAGTATTCATTTCAATAACTCAGCATCTTGCTAAAATCTACTGTGGTCAGTCCCACTTGAAGGCTCATCTCACCTTGGCCTTGTTTGCAAGGACAAACTTTCCAGTCCCTCAGGAGAGATCCACCTGAAGATTCCAGGGGATCAGCCCAAAGGGCTGTGATTGACCCCTCGATCACAAAAGCCTACGGACAAGGAAAAAGAGACAGTGACCCACAGAGGGGGTTGACCAGAAGCCCTGAGATGTTTGAGGTTGCTGGGTGATGGTGGGTAAGGTGCTTTGCAACTCCCTTCTCTGCCTTGTTGACTGTAGGCAGGGAGTTGCTCGTGGCAGGGGATGTTTGTTTTCTTCATGTGTTTGTCCAGTGCTCTGGAGATCGGCTGCTGGTGCATGGTGAGCACCAAGAAACTCTTGTGTGTTTGCAGCCTGGCTCTGCACGCCCCCAGCACTGGCCCTGCTTGGGCAGGCTCCTGTACACATTCCGGGCGCCTTTGGGTCTCCAGTTTGATGCCTCTTTCCTCATCCAGAGAGCAGAAACAATAATATTTGTAACGCGGCACATGAACGAATAACACCGAGTTCTGAAGCATTTGTTTCTACTTCAAAAAAAAAAAAAAGTACAGATTATTGCTTCCATATGTTTTCAGCATTTTTCATAGGTTGTGTGTCTTTCACACACATGCTCCCAGCATTTCCCTTTCATGAATAACAGGCTTTGTGCCTCTCTCCTTCAGGATTCAGATATTCCATACTTCTTTGCATGTTTATTTGAAAGGCTTTGGAGATGTGAGAATAGCAGTACCTTATCTTCAATGGGCTGATATTCCTATGGCTGCCATAGTGAGTTGTGCTGGCCTGGTGGGTTTTAGCAAATTTATCATTTTGCAATGCAGAACCTGCTGAAATAGACAAAATTGAGCCAGTGCTGGTCCATCCCCGTGCAGATCCATCACAGTGCTCCTGAGGTGAGTCCCTGGGGGACTGCCGAGGGGCCAAGTGTGCTGCTGTCTCTAGGGGACCTGTGCCTGCCTCCAGGAGTGACTGCCTCCCAAGGATACTGTCATCCTGGTGGAGGGGATGAAAAAAACCCACAAGGTTAGTGTATGTTGTCTGCTGATTTTAAAGCCTTTCTCAAAAGGGTTGTATCATTAGTTTACTTTTAACTTTTTTTCCCCCCTGTATTTATCTGGTCATAAGCAGTTCAGAAAGGAGGAGCCGTTCCCTGCCAGGTTACTCAGTGACAGAGTCCGTGTCCTTCAGCCCCTGAGCCCGGGGTGGTTTGGTGGGGGTGGCTGCTCAGCTCAGGGGGATGCTGGAGCAGGCACTTAGCTTGGCATCAATGACTTCAGCTGTCCTATTTGCTCACACCTGCGAGTTTAAACACTTGTGTAAGTGTTTGGAAATTCAGGCCTACTTTTTCTTTGAGTTTTCCACCCCCGTGGCAGTAGGGACAGAGCAGGGTAACAAGTGGTGGCTTGTGCTGCTCCCACTGTTTCCACAGCATCTCTGCCAGGGGGTGGCTGGGCCTTTGGGATGGAAATTTGGGTGGGTGTAGTGTAGGGTTCAATTTCGTCCTGCCCTGGGGCAATTTTTTCCTAAATGTTGAATGTACAGTTGCATTTAAGGAACTCCCAACCATTTTTTCTGGCTTGTCCATTCCATTTCTTCATGCACTGCTGCTGAAACAGCACTTGAAACAGCCGAGACTGATAAGGTATCCTGTTTGTGTTGGCTGGGTGACACGATATCCACATTAACAGAGCATTACAGTATCAGAGGCAGAATTGTCCCTGGCAAAAAGCCTAAAATAAATTCTTTAATTTTTTGTATGTGATGTACAAAAGAGCAGGTGAGGTATGTGTTTGTTTCCGGGCAAACCCGGGGAGCCTGTTTGAAGTCCTTTACAAGGCACTCAGGATTGTATTGCAGGAACTCAAAGGAGTTTGAGACACTTGTTGATTGAATTTCAGCTGAGCACAGAGCCCTGCTCTGCAGCTGCTCTAACTGGAGCTGCCCTGCCCCACTCCATTGCTGCTGAGCTGCTGCCAAAAGCCAAAAAAGCAGAATTTCTCCTGGAGAATGGGCACTGTGGGTACATTTTCTGTCTATTTTGAAGTGGCCTTGTGCAATTCTAGTTTTATGAATTGGGTGAAAAACCACTAATAAGCCATTGTGGAATTTGGGCTGGTTTTGGGGGGTTTATTCTGTTTCTGGAATGGTTGTGAATGACACCGGTGATGGAAGGGACAGAGCAAGCAAACTGTGAATTCTGAGTTTTCCTGGTATTTTACTTCTAAACAAGTAATTTTAAAAGTTGGTGGGGTTTTACTGAACTAAGATTTTTTTGAAAATGACTACAGCTGCTTCTTGGTATTCAAAGAGTGGAATGTTGCCTGCCTTGTGTGAGTAAGCAGGGTTTGCCATCCCGAAGGTAGGAGGGTGGCCAGCAAGCACTTTCCTGGTGCCTCGGTCATGGGGCTGCACTGCCAGACACTGGCAAAGCACGATTTCCTCTCAGAACCTTTCAAGATGGATTTGCCCGAGAGGGACCCACAAAACTTGGAAGCAGGATGGATTGGCTTACAGGGGGAAGTCTCTTTCGAGCAGACAGCTGTCAATGCAGGAGGCAGCGGGTATGGATTTGGAAGCCCTGTAGGCTATGATGTGGTCAGACGTGGTGAACTGATTTAACAGCTTAGTGCTGCTCGCTGTGCCTCCACCCAAGCCCAGCGAAATGGGTTAAATCACTTGTTGAAGCATCTGCCGAACTGATGAGAGGGAGGAGGTGGGAGATGAAGAGTTGCATCGGTCCCATGACAGACAAAGCTGAGCTGGCATCCCTGTCCTCTTAGGGAGTATTGCCTCTCCGTCCTCCTCACTGTCTGGAATGCTCAGGGTTCGCTCTCCCCGCAGGATGTGTCCTGGAGCCCTCGAGTCCTGCGAGTGGGTCCTGTCTGGAGCTGGTGGCAGATGTTCGGGGGGGGGGAGGAGGAAAACTCCTTTAACAGGGGTTTTGCAACAGGTCCCTTTCACATGCTTGGTGTGGCATGAAAGAGAAAGCTCCCGGTGTCCAGTTTGGCTGGATAAGGCCGATACCCGGGATCCCCAGCTGGAGGGGCGGGATGCAGGTATTGGGCTGACGCGCACCCAGCGCTGCCCTCCTCTTTGCTGCTCTCGGCTGCAGAGGGCTGTTGGCTGCTTTGAAGAGTTTTTCTTTGGTTTTGTTCCCTTTCTCTGTTTGCCTTTAAACAGTCAATCTGCAGTCTTTTAGGTTTTTTCAAAGACGTTCTCCCCCCACCCCCGCCCTGTAATCCATCCTTATTACACCAGTGAGTCACTCTTCAAATAATCAATTGCGTTTTCATTGTCTGGCTTGTAAGTCTATCACCGAGCTTAAGGATTGCTGATAGTATCAGCTGAGACCTTTGGCAGCTGGTTTTGCAATTTGTGATGCTCATTTGGATATTTGCTCTTTTTCCCCAATGAATAATCTCCCCGCCGCGGCGGGGGGGAAGCCGGACTCTTCCCCGCGCAGCATCTCTGCGGTCACTATGTAATGTTGGAGGAATTTGTAACATTAGCAGAATTGTCTGACGTGAGGAGAATGTCAGGGTAAGCCTGGTGAGCACGGCTGTAAAGGGCTTTTTTGTGGTGGGCTGTCTGTCCTCGCTGGCTGTGGACACCCCTCAGTGCAGCCCTGATGGCCGGAGCCTGTGTCGGGTTCACCGGTGCTTGGACCAGGAGGTGTGCAGAGAATTCGGGGCGCTGCTGGAGGGGCAGTTTCTTCCCATGTGTGGCTCTTCGCTCATCACAGCACCCTGACACCAGAGCTTAACACTGGGAGAGCTCCGTGTGGCAATTACTGTTCTCACCGCGGAGGGAGGCACTTTGTACTCAAGCTATCGCAGCAAATATTTCATCCCCTATCAATTGCCCTCGTGCAGGTGCTGCCGTCGCAGTGATAAAAGACATAATGGCTGCTCTTGCTGATAAGGGTGGTGTATAAATATAATTACTGAAATCCCTGCGCAGAGCCTGCGGATGGATGGAGAGTCCCTCTCCCTGTGAGGAGCGTCTGGCGCTCGGAGCCTGTTGGGGAGAGCAGGAGTCTGCAGCTCCTGGCAGCTGAAGTGGGAGCTGCTCGGACGCAGCTGTGAGCAATTCGTAAAGGATGTCTTTTCCCCTCCCTCCACTTTTTCCTCGTCTTCTCCTTGCAACCAAACCATAGGCTCCGGGGAGCAGGGAGGAAAGCCCCAGGCAGCTTGAGTTTGAGATGCTCCTGGGGATGGTACACAGCGTGGTCCGCTCTGGTAGTGGGGTGCAGGTCTAAGGATCCAACCCAGCCTTGTAGGAAGTGTACTGCAGCCAAGGAGCCAGAGATTATTTAGATCAAGCCAACAAAAAAATATTTCCATGGCAGCAGTAACCATAGGAAACCTCCTCAACGTGTCTTGGATGGTTCCTGTCTGCTTGCCTTTGGCTGGTTGCTTTGCAAGCAGAGCAGTTGGCTGCAAGTGGTCCATGCCCTTGGTGCCACCAGGAGTGGCCAGTGAGCCCAGCTGTCCCCAGGGGCTCAGCAGCCACGCTTCAGGATGTGTTGCTGCTCCTGGTTTTCTCCTGCACTCTCGTTGTTAAAAAGATGCTTTCAGAGGCTTCTTTAGACTCCATAAAGTCTCAAAGCCACCTTTTTACCTTGTGTCAGCTCACAAATGCGTGTTTGATCCTTAAATACCCAAGGCATAAAAGTGAATTGGCTCCCAGGGTCCAATTCTTCTTTTCTATAGTGTCTTAGAAAGATGCTTTTATATTCCCTCTGGCTCAGATAGTGATGCTTGGCCTTCAACCAAGACGGGGAATCTAGGACAAGAATCTCTGAGAAGAGCGAGATGAAGAGTTATAAAAAACCACAACGTTTTGTTGGGAGAAAAAATGCTGGTGGAAGATTTAGTTTAAAAAATAAACTGGAATATTTTTTGATCAGCTTCATGTGGACACATTTGCAGGAGGGCGTAAGAGGAGGCTTGTTTCCCTGGGTAGTGCCTCCTTGAGGAAATCCAAGCTGTGAGGCGAATACAAATGCTGGAAATGGAGAGGCTTTGCAGTGAGTCACTGGAAGGGATGGGGAAACCAGTTGTGCCAGTGTGACTGTGCCAGTCAGCAACCAGCTTGTGGACTGATGAGGACAGGGCTGCTGTGTGGAAGCACCGGGGAGCCTGGGCAACTGGAGTCAGCACCTATAGGTGTTCTGACCCCACCAGCCCCCTCCCACCCTCTGAGGGCACTGGGGAGGTGTGCCCATGGAGCTCTGCAGAGCAGATGGGCCCTGCTTTGCAGAGCCGAGGTGTTGCACAGAGACAGGTTAAAAAAAGATGTCTCCTTCTGTGGGAGCGTGACACAGGGAGAAAAAATACACTGTGGTGCCTCTAACTGGGATTTTGATGCTTGTGTATCAGATGGTGCTGCTCTGACTTCCCCAGGCTGTTGGGTGCTTGTTGTGGCAGGGTTTGCTCTGTGGAGGAAGACCTGGCTGGTCTTTGACCCATCTGCCTTGGGTGGAGTGGGACGCCTGTGCAGAGATGCTGCTGGGCTCAATATCCCATATCTTGTCCTGACTCTTTACAGTTGATTTAATCCCTGTTTTTGCAAAGTCCCAGCTCTACAGAAGTCAGACTAGCTTAAAATTGCACATTTGAAGAAAAGGCAGTGAGACAAGGATGAGGCTGTTTCCCTTTCTCTTCTTGCCTGCCAAACAGTGGGAACGGTCATGACAGAGCTGTGGCCCTGTCATATTATCTGAATTCTGTGCCATAAAGGCCATGTGCTGAAAGTGCAGCCCCTTTAAATGTCAGATTTGAGAAGAGCTGGGACGTGAGAAGACAATAAAAATTAATATTTGAAAGTCAAGTTTGTGCGGCGTAGCTTGGATTTTTAATATCAAGTGCATAATTTATTACAAGGTATAACGGTTTCAAATACATATATTTGAATATGTTTTAATATTATCTTTCCTCCCAGTAGCAGGAACAATGCTGCTTTACAGTAGAAAAATGATTTCATATTGCCACGTGACAGTTTCAGCTTGTACCTCTAATAGATGTGCGATTTGCTGAAGTGTGAAGGCTATCTGATAAATGCCTGAATAATAAGCTATATTGTTTGTTCTGATTTCCCTTTGCTGTTTTCAAATGTATAAATAAAACATTTTCACACTGTACCCGCGCCGTTCCAGCCCAGACTTATTTACTTTTTGCTGATTCAACTTGTAAGACACATGAATCTTTTCGCCTGACAGGAGAAATCTGGTGTCACCAGTATTGTATGTTGCGCTCGAAGTGATAAAGTGTAATTTTAATAAATATTTTGTCCTGAGAAAAGTTGTAAGTATTTAAAAGGTATTTTTAAACAAAGAAGCATTTGTCTCTTGTACAGCAGAGGGCACTCGGCATTGCTGTTGTGTTGAGTGGCTGTTTCTCTGGCTGCCTGAAGGGGAAAAAAAAATCCCTGTGCTTACATTATATTTTGCAGAAATGAAATACTCTTGTGTATGTGTTTGCTTATATAGAGGTGTGAGCGTGTATATAAAAAAAACACAGGGTGGCATATATATAAAAATAATCCCAGCACATAATATAAAAGTTAAATATTCGTAGTGGTTACTGAGGTTGGATGAAGCGCATGTTGTGTTGATTAATGCTCAGCCTGGTGTTACACTGAGCTTTGGAGGGGACTGAAGTGTGCTGAGAGGGGAAAATGAGGAGGCCCCAGCTCGTGAAGGGTTGCAATCTTCATCTTCCTCTTGAAGGCACAAAATCTGGAGACATCTTAGGATGCTGGGAGCTACCCAAGTCAAGGAAAGGTCTTGAAAGATGGATTATATTGGTGAATGCAGAATTATGAATTCTTCTGTCTGAAAAAGTAGAATATCTGGGGATTTGGAGGGTTCTGTGCTGGAGTTTGCAGTGCTGAGGTCCCATTCTCAACACCACCAAAGCAGGTGGAGTTGGAGGGCTCTTGTGAAAGTTGTTGTGATGATTCTTATCTTATGTAGAAATTATCATCTGTGTAAAGGAAATTAAAATACTGAGTTTGGTGGCTGGAGCAGAAAGCTGCCTTGGCTCCAAGGGCAAGGTGGCAAGGCTTGGATGCTGGCTGGAGCACTGTTAGTTGGAAGGTGAAAAACCTGTTTGCTAGTGAGGGACCCCGTCCTGCAGGCGTGGTGGTGTGTGCTTAATTGGCCAGAGCTGCTTATGAAAATTGGGGTTTAATCTTTTGTAATAAGGGTTTTCCACCAGAAATGGACTTTTTTGGGTTTTAGTCTTCCCTGTAGCTGATGGCACAGACACTACCAAGGTGTGTTTCTTGTTGAACTCTTAGTGAACTTTGTGTTTCTTTTAAGATGGAATAAAGAACTCCAAAGCCAAGTTTGTGGTCAGCTCTTGGCTGCCTTGTGATGCTGTTAAAATATTCTGGGCAGCTGGATTTTGTGCCATACTTTGGGTGGTGTTTTCTGGTAAAACCATCCGTTGCCATGTTGAATGTTCAGGTTTTAGTCTGTAATTCAAGGAGAATTCAGATTTCCTCTGTCTACCCCAGTGAGCTGCTTGTATTTGGCTTAATCTAAATCTCTCAAAACAAGGCTCCTACAGGAGTCTGGAAGTGTCAGTGCTCTTGTATAAAATATGGGGCTGGTAACAAGAAGGAGAGGGCATGTGGTTCAAGATAACCAGTTTATGCAAAATACACAGCTGGGTGGATTTTGCTGCAGAGTATCTGTGGAGTCTGATGTTCAGAGGAATATGGAAATGTCGGAGGGGCTTTATAATAATGAGCACTAATTATGATGAAATGGATTTGGGTGGTAGAGAGTAATCCAAGATTACAATAGTAAGGTTTTTTTTAAAGTAGCCCCTGCTATTTGGGAGGGCAGCAGAGCTCCTTATTATAGGGCTTAAAACAGCCTCTCTGTGGGATTGTCGCAAGCAGCGTTCACCCTTTGCTGGTTATTTCACAAGGGCTTGGTACAGCTAAGACACGACATATGTGAATCATTTCAAGGGCACAAGCTGGCCTGCGTGCTGCAAAGCACCTTCTCACTGGGATAAAGATGCTGTTATATTGATGTGCCTGGATAATTGCTTTCCTGGAGGTCTCACTGGAGCTGGACTCGGAGAAGAAGCATTTTGTCCCATTATGGTTATTGCTGCGTCCCATGTTTTGGAGCTGTGCGAACAACATGATGCTGCCAGCACCAGTTAGGTGCTCCTGCTTAGGCTGGTGGGCTGGGAGGTACTGGGAGAGCACTACTGGGAATAAGCTGTTGCAGATCTGGGATCAGGACCAAAAGCAAAATGCAGCACCACAGCCTGGAGCACAGGACTCTGGCCCCAGGTTTTTGGGCAGAAGCAGATGTGCAGAGCCAGGCATGTATCTGCTTGTGCTGCTTGGCTTTTCCTCTCTTGTAAGGCTCTGCTGGTTTTTTTTCAACACTGACCATGCCACAGAGACTGGACTTAGCAGCACACGGCGTGCCTCAGGCACCCGTCTCCTTGGGAGACGATGGTTATGAAATGTTTTGCAGGAGCTTGTTGTTAAAGGAGATTTGGCAATGCAGAGCTTGAAAGGCTGCACTGGTGAGCTGTCCAGCCATGTGCTGGGCCTTAGGACTCACCTTAGCCAATGTCAATAGAAATTAAACTATTTAAATACACAGTTAAAATATGTTGTTATGTTAGCATGTGGACCTCCATGCAAGCTTGCTCTTTAACTGGATCCATTAAAGGATCCCCATGGAAGACAGGTAGGAGGCTGGTTAAAAAAAACAAATCCCAGTCTTAGCTGGTTGTTTGCTGCCAAATGGACTTTGGGCTGACGAGAAAGACCCAAAAGTACCTGGGCTTGGGGAATTTATCCCAACTTTAGAACTCCAAAAACTTGTAGTCAGTGAGAAGAAATGGGTTAAAAAGATGCTGTGTGCTTCCTCTCAGGTGATGAAATGCAGCTGCCCTGTCTGCTGGTTTTCCCCTCCTTGCTCCCATGCACAGTGCCTGAGCCATGGTAGCAGAGAAGGTTGTTAGTGATGGCTGGCACACCACTGAGGTTCAGCTCAGCCGTCTCCCTCAGCTTTTCCAGATGATCCGGGAGCTTGAGTAGTTCATAAAAGGAGTGAGTAGCCAAATGGACCAATAAAAGGAGTTTGTGGAAAGGCCCAATATATTTTATGAAGAAAGAAATGGATCCTCTAACGTGAGAGTTGTGTCTTGTAAAATTTTGCAGGGCTGCTTGTGCTGTTAAGTGCTGGCTTCCTGCTCCAGCCACTCCTTCAGGCACATGCAGCAACTGCCTAAACTTTCCTTTTGGCCTGAACCCTTCAAGTTTGAAGTGAAATCATGACCTGGGGAAGTCATGCCATGAATTTCCCAAGGACTGGGAAATTGATCTTCAGTGTGAGACCTGTGACAATAGTCTTCAAATAAAACCTGTCTGGCCTTGGTAGGATGTTCTAGGTAAAACACAGCTATACATCTTCTTAGTGCTCTTTGATGTCAACAACTGCAGCTAAAAGGCCAAAATTTGGCCTGACCATAGTTATTGCTGGGAAATGCCTTTGCACAATCCAGGAAAAGTGAAGCTGTTTGGATGTGAGTGGTGAGTCAGTTTGCAGAGCAGGACACTCGGTGCTTCCAACCGTGGAAGTGAAGGAGTGAAATTTCAGCCCAGCACAGAGGGCAAGCACAAGACTGATCAATGATTTAAATCCCTCCCCTGGCTGTTTAAAGGGTTTGAGAACTGGGGTGCCCTACCAGCTTGGGTGGCACTGTGCACAGCTGCAGAGATCTCATCTCCCCGTGGCACCGTGAAGCCTGTGGGATGGGGAGGCAGCAAATGGGGCACAGCATCCTTGGGACACTGAACCCCTTCCTGGTGTTGAAGGGACAGGCAGGGAGTTGCAGAAAACAAGAGTCTTGCTGCTGTTTCAACGTTTTATGTATCTGTGCACAGGAGTGTCTGCGGCTTTGACTGTGATGCTACCTGACCTGTGAGATTTTCAACGGAGCCTTTTTTAGTATTCTCCTTGTGCAGTCTGAATTTATTCTTCTGGGCTGCAGAGATGTGCTGGTGTTCAACCCAGGCTTAAGTTTCAGACTTGATAAAAATTTGATACCATTCTTCTGTGCTGGTCCCAAAGGGCAAAGCTGCAGAGCTCAGCTAATCTTACGAGATCTGGCAGCTCCTGAGAATGGTTTGTGCTGCATCCAGACTTGCAAATGGGGCAAATTCCCAACTTCCAGCCTGCAATTAAAATTTGGCTTCAAAACCAATTTCTCAGGTCCTAAACATTGAAAACAGACAAATTTTGGATTGTGTGCCCTCTGGGAAATGATCTTTCACTGAGCCAGGAATGGGGTGACCCCAACTGCAGCCAACTCTACAAGAGGAGTCCAGATTTTCAGGCAGCATTGCATTTCCCTGTCACTGGGTGCCTTTACATTCGAGGGGGTGGTTACTTTTGGAGATGGCTTGGTCATTCCCAGCTCTGGGGAGCTGGCTCTGCTGAGCTCTCCCCCTCACTGGGAATGCTGGGCTCCCCTTTAGCTTCGTGGGAACACAGCAGTGTCTCCTCTCATGGACAGCGATGCTCGAAACCAAAGCTGTGGGACTGGGTGAAGTTGCCATGCTTTTGGCTACTGGGCCTCTTCCTGTGAGCTTTTTCCAAGGAAAAGGTTGGTTTTTACTGCTGGAGCTTGGCTGCCACTCTTGCTTTCCCCACGGCCACCTCTTGAGGGGATCGATGGTTGGTTTTGGCAGGAGCTGTTTCATTTCGTGCTTGCAAACACAGTGATCTCAGCTGTCTGCAGGTCTGCGCGAGGCTGGGTATTAGAGCTGCTTTGATGTCTGCACTGATACATCTTAAGGCAGCTCAGGATGATTTTATGCAGTAGCCCCAAGGTGCTTGCGCAGAAAAAGGTGCTTTAGAAATGTAAATTCTGTTTGAGGACAGATTTTTCTCTGCTGCTCTCACTCAATTCAGGATGAGGTGGTAAAAATGTAGCGTTTAATTAAAGTTTGTAAAGGTTTGAAAATGAATTGCTATAAACATAAAAGATGTAATCAAATGCCTACCTAATCCCCACCTTAAGGGAACATTAAATGCAGAAAGAATATAATATATCGGAGACTGGGATTGAAAAGTGATCAGGATTTGGAAGCAGATCTTTTGGACCTGAAGCTTCTAAATTATTTTACTTCAGGCTTAGGGATTTAGACATCTACGTATAACAGAAAAAGACGTAGCAGCCCAATTCTCAGTTGGCACAGCTGGCATCATTCTACTGAGTCATTTTAGCTACAAATCCATATGGCATGGCCTTATGACGTGTGTTACAGCACAGTGTCCCAACAGTGTATGAGGTGGAAATCATTCCTCGGTTCATCACCATACAGAGGACTTCTTCTCTGAAGTCAGCAGCTAAGTAGAGAAAAGCACCTGATAGGTTTCCAATTGTTGGAATAGAACAGGGTGAAGGAGGGGATGTGATGTTACAAAGTGTCAGCCAGGCTTCCTCGGGTGTTCTATGCCATCTCCAGCTTCAGTTTAAATAAAAATAAATGAACCAATTTTTTATCCTGAGAAACTCAGCAGGAACCAAATGCTGTTATCCCTCTGGGTCTGTAAAGAAATAAAATCGGGGCATGTTGGAGCTGCCTGGCTCCATCACCATCTCCCTGCTGTTCCCCCTGTATCCCAGGAGCTACTTTTCCCCTTGGAACCGCTGGACTCTCTGGGCAATCCTCCAGCAGGGTGACAGCAGCAGGACCATGCCATGGTTTTGTTTTGCAGTTATAAATATTTGGCTTTCCTCGTCTTTTGGTGGAAACCAGGCTGTGTTCTGTGGTCTGGCTATGATTGCTGTTGTTTAAGGCATGTGATTTGTATGGAAATATTTCTCTTGGTGGAGAAAAGGCAGTGAGGTGTCACCAGCTAGACCTCTGTCCCCTGGTGCTTTGCTGGGATGGTGGCAGCAGAGGTTTGCATTCTTTGGGGCCAAGGCTTGAGGAAGTGACATGGGGAAAGGCTGCAGGGAGAGGGCTCTCATGGATGGTGTGGTGACAACAATGCTTCGAGGAGTAGAGGAGGTGGTAGTGGATTGCCCTGTCTGGTAGCATCAAGGAATCTGCAAAAGATTAACTCACCCTCTTAATGACAGGGGAGGAAAAGAGCTTGTTCAAAAGGGAAGGGGCTGAAATACCTGGTGACAGAGCCGAAAGTAGCCCAGTTAAGGGTAAAATCAGTCCCATGTCTTATACCGCAGGGCCCCATGGAAACGGGAAGGGCTTTCCTTTTCTGTTGAATTGGGCTCTATGCCAGGTGAAAGAAAACATTTTCCCAACACCAAATGGAAAAATGCAAGGCAGTCATCTTAAATGAACTGTTAAAGGAATAGAGCCGTGAAAAGAATACATTTGCAGTGAGCTGGGGTTATGCATTTAACAGATTTTTGAGTATATGCGACCTTTGCAGTTTGTATAAAGAGAAATCCGCTGTAGAAACTCAGATTGTACTGAAGGCTGAAAGCAAACGTTGGGGTATCATCGCTGTTCTTGGCCTGGGCTTTGCTCAGGAGGAATGGACAGTGTCTCTCTGTCCTCCTCCAGTCTTGCTGCATTCCTCCTTTCCCCTCTAGCCCTCTCTGTGAGCTCTGCTCGTGCTTTAAAATATCCCAGGCTAAAAAGTGCAATTTGCTTTTCAGCGATTTTTGATTACACCCACATCCTATATTTATTGCATTTAAATCATCTGTGTTAGTTTGAGATGTGTCTCTTTTGAGCAAGGCAAGAAAACCTTGACTCTGTTGCTAACTGTTGCTAAGGGAAAGAAGATATTTATTCATCAGGGCACTTCTTCAGTACTGCAGGGCTGGTAGCCATGGAGTGGAAGGAAAAGAAACGGTTATGTATTTAAGCCCTTTCTGTTATTGTTGTTGGACTCCTGCCATATCTACTGATGGTCAGCAGATGTCTTTTTTTCCCTTCCCAGCATTGTGCATCTTGGATTAGAGGTGCAACTCGGGTTATGGTGCTGGTTAGGGCAGCTGGTCCCCAGGGCCTGGTGTGATACCCAAAGTGTCCATGGAACGATCTGCTGAGCTTTGGAGAGTCCACGGTCCTGCAGGCATTATGAGGCTCCCATGTTTTGTAGCTTGTTCCCCTCAGCCTCTCCAAAGACACTTTTCTGTTTCTTGGCTTCAGAATGTCCTTTAAAAAACTCCCATCGAATCAAAGACATTGAGAGCCAAAAATTATGCACATGGCTGTGTTCCCTCCCTGAGCTGCTGCGGGGGAACGTGCGGCAATGCTGTTGGCTGGCTCTTGCAAAGGGAAGAGGTTTTCCTTTCAGCTGTCATAGCAACAAGAAAATATTGTTTTGATGGAGATCAAATTAAAAATGAAATTTGTCTCTTTCTTAGTAAGCAAATTGCTCACTCGTGAAAAATACAAATCACTTTGATCAGAGGAGATGTATTTGTAAGCACCTCTGTGGATTTCCACAGTGGAGTTTGCAAACACCTTATGCCACATTTTGTTCCTGCTGGGTTTATGTAGAGTGTCCCATGAATTTGAGCTTTGTTTAACATTAGGCTTGGTTTGAAAAACCTCCTTGATAAAACTTCTTTAGGTGGGGGAGATGGAGTGGGAGGGAAACAGGTCTGAAGAGTGTCTGGAAGCAAGAGGAATGACTCCTCAAATGTAGCATTTCAACTGAAAAAATAGACAAGCAAACAGTGGTGGTTTCAAGATGCTCTGATTCTTGAAATGCAAACACAACCTGAGGGTGGAGAGGAGGTGAGTCGGGTAAACAGGAGGACTTGCAACAGCACTGGGAAGGGAGAACAGCATGACCATCTCTCTAATGCTCTCCCACACCCAAAGTATTTCCAGTTCAGAAACTTTCTAAACCAAGGTGATTTCTAAGTATTCAGTGTCCCCAGGTGCCCTTCTGCCCTGTGAGTCATCTGTTCTCCCTTTGAGCCCACATGGACTTTTTTGCATGGTGCCCCCTCATAGGAGACTGCCTTGCTTGGGTTACTTTGAACTCCGTTAGTTTCCTTCAGTGAGGTCTCACCATCCATTTGAGGAAACAGAGGAGGGAGAGGGAAGGACCTTCCCATGCTGCCCATAGGTCCACGTCAGTACTCGGGCTGCACTGATGGCCACGTTTCTTCTCAAAGCAATACTTGGAAGGTTGAGCAAGTAATTTCTGTTTCCCTTTTGGCTTAAAGTATAATAGCAGTTGCAGATTTACTCAGCCAAACTGGTTCTGTCATCAGTTTATCTGTAATTAAGATTACTAATTGATAAGGAAAAAGCTTTGTGGTTCAATGTAAAGTGAGAAAAGGAAGGGGTTTTTCTTGGAAAGCATTTAAATATCACAGGCATTCTTCTGCAGAAGTGAGCAACTCCTTGTCCAGTGTTGTGCAAATAATTGGGTTTGTTTTGTTCAAGAGACATCCTGTTAGCTTGGATGATTTGTGGATGTAACCAGGTTTTTTGACTGCATGAATGACTGTGACCTGACATCTGGCACTGGAGTGCAACATACTGAGGGCTGCAGGAGTCTGTGGTGCTTTGATTGGAAATGATCTCCCAGACTTTGGTGACAGATGGAGACTGGGAGCTTCCACATTACATGGGGTGCACACAGTCTAGCTGTGGGTGAGAGAGACTGTTCCAATGGACATGTCCCTTCAACTGCTATCTAGACAGGCTTTGGTGCTGGGTTGCTGGAAGGAGGGGAAGAGGGAGAAGCCATCCAGGAAATAATCAGGGTCACATTTTATAGAAGTGACTTGTGGGCTTTGAGGCATCTTAGCTTTCCAGGTGCCCATGTCTTGGTTCAAAAGTGGTGACTTTTTGTAATGAGCTTCTGTTTTTATTACTTTTCTTCTACCCTGTTTCTCTGTAAGGGACTGGGTCCCTGTGGACACGCAGCTGTTGTGCAGGAGATGCTGCCTCCCCTGTGCCTGTCCTGGCGAAACCTTGAGCCCCGATCCAGTGTGTGTGTCATGACATCGCCCAGAAAGGAGAGCAAAAGCAAAGGGCTTGTTTGTTCGAAATGTCAGTGTTGAAATTATGACAAAAAATTCCCTTTTTTCCCCCATGGAAGTCTGCAAGCAAAGCCTTTTCCAAGCCAGCTCCCTTGTTAAGCACTCAGTATTGATTGGTGAAATCAAGTCAGGCTCAGGTGATGTTGCTGTTATTAGCCACAGGCTGATGGAGGAAGTCATGGATTTCCAGTAGCACGTGGCTCTCCTGGAGTTCATGGCAGACTGCAGGTGGTGTGACACTGGGACTGTACCTGCATGGTCAGTTATCACCTCTTTGGGTAAAATCCACCTTATTTTCCCTGGGCTGGGGTCTGCAGTAGTGCTGGGGACCTGCATCCCTGGCAGATGGGCAGTGCCTGCAGATGGGTACCCTCCTCTCTGCACCAACAGGCATTTGCTGTGCCTTTTAGTTTTTGCATGTGTTCCTCTCCAGCATCACAGGCATCTGTGTGCAGAGCAGTGCTGGTGTGCCAGTGAGGATTATTATATTGCTGAAGGTTGGGGTTTTTTTGTTTTTTTGTTTTTTTTTTTTCCCTCCCATCATATATTTGAAAAAACAGCACGAAATTACATATATAAACAGCAACATCTGTTACGGAAGCCTGGCCCAGGCAAATTACTGCTTTAGAAAGTCAGTGCAGATCCTCCTGTGATTCGCCTTTGTGCTTGCCAGAGTCACATCATACCCACAGCCCTTTATTCCAGCTAGGATAGGTGTGTCTTTCTTCTTTTACACCCACATCAAATTCCTAAAATAAGAGGACTGTAAAAGGAAAAAATAACTTGAGTTTATTCTCCTCTGGAGTCCACGGGGTTCTGCAAGTTATTATTAGAGGTGAAGTCATCACAGAGGAAGCTGTAACCCATGGGGAAGGGTGTGGGAGATGCTGCTCTTGCAGAGAGAAGAGTGGTGGAGTCCTGGGGCAAGGGGACACGGACAACAGCGGGAAGGCTGGAGAATTCCTCATCTACATCTTGCCCATGTCTGTGATTTTGGCCAGATTTTGGCCAGAGTGTTTCCATATGTGTCCCTCCTCCTGTGTGGTGGCACTGGGAGCAGAGTGGATCTGCCCTGGTTGCTCCCAGCTCCACCACATCTACAGCACCATCCCATCACTGGCTTAAAGTGTCCAGACCACGCTGACAGCTGGATGGAGCTATTCTTTGTTTTTACTTCACATAAAACAGAGTTGGATCCTTGTTACCATGGAAACGAGCAGCCCTAATTATAAGGAGTTTGATTCACTGGAAGTAAAAAGCTATATAATTCTTATTTTTCTCTTTAAGAAATAGAAATTAAAAAGGTTTATCAGAAAATGATAACCCTGTACCTGATGTAAGGTTAATCTTGAGTGTTTTCTATATGAGTGGTGTTCTAGAAATATAGAAAATAGTAGTTCTGCTGTGTCTGTAATGGTGAGCCAGGCTGGGATGAGCAATACCATCCTTTGCTGCCCATTACCTGTGCAGAACCATGGCTGCCTTCAGGCCAACACTGAAAACAAATCAAAGTCATTGCATTCTGTATGATTTTCCTTTTTTTTTAAATTTTTTTTTTTTTTTTGCTCTTGCATCATGTGCATCACAAAGAGAGGAGATAAAGCCAGAGGGCAGAGGTGAAAATATCTCCTGCCGGGAACTCCGGATTGCAGCCAGGAAAAGAGCTCAGCACCACTCGGTGCGGAAAGGATTAAAGTCTCTGCAGGGCCCATGAATAGCCCCATTGAGCAACTGCTGGGCTGGAAGTTAAGCAGTGGCTCAAGTGTTTTGCCAGATCTGCTTATTTTGCAGACAGCAGTGAAGTAACATTATGGTTTACAGCAAAACAGGATGCAAGTCAATAAGTAAATGCTGAATAAAGAATGCTGCGTGTGTGCAGAGTGGCCTTTGCAAGTGATCTCAGAGTTCATCCTCCCCATCCGTCTGTCCTTTGAGGGAAATAGCTGAAAACTGCAAAAATTAGGGAGTGTTTTCTGTCTTGGCTTTGGCTTCTCTTTCTTTAAACAGACAGCGAAGGGACCATCCCATACAGGTCAGAGCATTGGTTGTATTTGGGTCAGGAGGGTTACCAGGAGGGCAGAGATTTGCACATGGAATTGATTATTTTATTCCATTTTTAGAATGTGCTTACTGCGGTTTAAAACTCAAATTCGTCTTTTAACACAGATACTTAAATCCTGGCCTGAAACCTTAGCTAAGAGGAGAGCATTAAATACTTGCTAAATCCGTATTTCAAATAAACATGTGAGAGAGCAGCTTTCTGGTTTATTGGTGAAGAAACAAAGCTGATATTTTAGATTTTATCCAATTAAATTCTGCAGAGTGGGCGTTCACGTGAGGATAAATAAGTTTAGGGCATGAAAGGCAGGGATTGTTGCAAACGTGTTTTGGTGTAACCTCATTCACACTTGTGACAAGGGCATTTTCCAGCCCTGGATGTGGTTGCTGATGAGTTGGGAGCCTGTCTTCCACCTGGGAATGGTTGGCATGTTATGATATGGCATCATGGCACAAGCAAAACTTGTGTTAAGGTTATGATTGGACTGGATGATCATCTTGAGGATCTTTTCCAACCTAAATGATTCTGTGATTCTATAATTGCCCCTCTTGGTTGGATTGGTGTCTGCATCATATGGATGGGAAACCAATCTGGGAAGGGTTGGGATGCCACAGCAACTCAGCTGCTTCACTGGGTTAGCCTGGGCTGCTTTTTGGTCCCTCTGCATGGCTGCACTTGACTGAGGTACCAACTTCCCTTTGGCTGGGTGGGACACACCAGTCCCTCGTCAGGATTCTCCTCCATTGTGGTGAGCAACTCTGAACAACGTGGATAGAGGGAATGCTTTCTATCTATGGTAGCCCAGGGGTGGTCTGATGCATTATTACACTTCACTTTTATGGGGATGATCAACACCATCAGATACTCTTTTTGAGGCCTGCGGAAATAATTTGGGAGTGGGGAGGCAAACAGTTCGTTTTTTGCAGGAGCAGGATGGTCTCCTGCACGTTATAGTGTGTGCAAATGGGATGAAGGAGCTGGAAACCCCAGGGATGCTCATTCTGCAAATGATTTTCATTTAATGGAGTCCTGAGATCTGTGAGTCTGTGGCAAATTGTGTGCTTAAAGTTGCATATGCGGATGGTTTATCAAAGGCAGCAGAGCTGACTCTGGTGCTCACTTATTGGGGTGTGTTCCAGTACCTTGTTGAGCTGTAGAGAAAGGAGCTAACCCCAGCCAGGACTTCAGCTGGGCTTTTTCTGGGCTGAAAGAATTTTTAAGCCTTTTAAATACCTCAGGGGTTTTACTACATATCCATCTCTGGTTTTAAAAACCCATCTCTATGGTATAGCCTATCAGTGCCTGACAGCTGTGACCAGGTGAGAATTACCATGTCTTGAACAGAATTCATGAAACCACAAATTGCCTTTTGCCTATTGGAAGTTAATACAGCACTAGTGGTTTTAGACTAATACAAAGGAACCACAGTACTTTTTTTGTTTAGCAGTCAACTTGTGACTGATATAATTTTTTAATGTGCACCCCTCCAAATGTTTAGAATGTATAAATATATATTGGGCATTAAAAAATTATAAAAACCATTAGGCAAGAATAGCACGTTAAAATGTGTTTTACATGTTTTTCTCAGGCTGAGTTTGCCATATGTTCAAATAAACTTCAGCAATGGCAACAATTCTTGTTTGAGATTATGTCTTAATAAAATAGTGTGTGGGTGGTAAATACAAGCAGATAGATTTCTGCACAGCAATTGGGATTCAGCTATTTTATATGATGCTTATCTAAACTGTCCCCATTGAGTAGCTTCCACTTGCGTCCTCTGTGTTAAGATATGATCCCATTCCCACTGGAGCCAGCAGGACCTCTCTAGCAGAGTCTGTGAGCTGTTCTGTTGCAAGGGTGTGGGTCCTGTCTTTCCTTGGGGGTGCAGGGCTTCCCCCTGTAGCACATGATAGAGCTCCTGCATCTCCTGAAATCCTTGGTAGATGTGGTACAGCAGGCAGGACCCGCTGGGCTCGGTTCCTAAAACAGGCTGACACATGCAGCCAGGCTGGGTGCAGGCACTGGGAGCATCCAACCCTGTTCCTCCAGTATGACATGGCCCATGGTTGGAATGGGGAGGATGCCAGGCAGGCTGGGTAGTAATTGCATTTTCACCTGACACTGGTGTGGCGAGGTGCAACGCTGCAGTAAATGAACAGCTAAGTCTGCTTTAAAGACAGACTGTGAGTGGTGTCACTGTCACCACTCTGAGGGCTGGGAAGGGGACTGGCTCTACCTGGGTTCAGTTTGGAGTGCATGCCCTCCCCTCCTGTGGTGTCTCAGCCCCTCTGGCTCCCACCCCCGTGTCAGACCCATCCATGTGTTATTTATCTTCACTGCTGATCATTTACTTAACTTTGCATTTATTCAGAATTTAACTCTGCAGGCTGTTTTAATTGGTGGGGCTGTGGCGTTGTGCTAAACTCAAGACAGATGGTGCTTGAACAGGGACCACACACAGAGACCACAGAAATGGTCCTGGCCAGGCTGGCCGACCAGGGTCCTGTGTGGATAGGGGTGGTGGGAACCAGCACTGAGTCTGGGATGCTTTGCTGAGCTGCCTGAAGGATGAAGTGGTGCTAAAGGGAAGGGACCTTGCTGGATACCAGGGATAACATTGCCTCTCCAACTCATCCATCTGTATTTTTCATGTGGCACAGAGTTTTTCCTAGAAGAGTGGCAGGGAGTTTGCCAGGCCCAGCTCCATCACCTCGCTGGGGAGCCTGTAACAAAAAAAAATCCTTTTTTGCTGGAAGGAGCAGGTTGAAGGGCCCTTCAGTGTGATGGCTTGAGTGGTCCCTGCCCCTTGTAGGCAGCACGGGGAGGGAGGACAGAGCCAGGCAAAGGCTTTCTAACGAGGCAATATAATGCCTCGTTACTGGGCAGTGTGGCTGGACATCATTATCTCAGTGGACCAGTTGCCATGGTGTCTGGCACACATTGGCATGAGCACTGGGATAACACTCTGCCCAAATGCTCAGACAGTTAGTTCCATTGCTTGGAGCCTGGAGAAAGGAGATGCCCCTAGTCTTGATCCCTAAAGAGCTTATGACTCCTCAGCATGAGCAGGAGGAGAGTGCTGGGAACTGAGGTGGGTGAGGAGCCCTGGAGGGGACAAGGGGTGTTTCTCTACCAGGAGATCCCAAAACTTGCACTCTGTTGCAGCACCTGCCCCAGGACCCCACAAGGAGTCACGCAACCCAACCTACATGGCTGTCCCTATGCTCAGATAGCTGTCCTGTCAGTGTGTCTCTCTGCACAACCTGACAGCTCTTCCTGCAGGTGAGTTGTGGGCAAGGAGGTGTAATCCTGGCTCCATCGAGGTGAGGCTCCTCATGTTGTTTGCAGGACTCTTAGAAGGTGCTGCTAGAAGTGAAAGGAAGAAGTGCTCAGAATTGCTTATGAGGAATGGATGAGGGAGCTGGGGAGGGCTCAGCCTGGAGAAAAGGAGATCTGGGGAGACCTTACAGTTGTCTGAAACTACCTGAAAGGAGGTTGTAGCCAGGTGTGCATCAGTCTCCTCTCCCAGGTAACAAGCAATAGGGTAAGAAGAAATGCCCTCAAGCAATGGCTTTACTTCAGCCCATGCACAAGCTGTTGGGAGATTTGGAGCAGAGCATTCTGAAGAGATGGTCTTGCAACCAGAAACATATCTTGGTGACCTCAGACTATGAATGAGAGGCTGTGATTCAGAGGAGCCCTCTGATGAGATTAGAAATTTGCCCACTTGAATTTCTTGAGATCTCCAAATCAGGAAGAAGCTACAAGGTGAGCAGACCTGTCCTTTCTTGTCCAGTCCTGCAGGTGGGCAGTAAAGCTGGTGGTCAGTACCTCTGTGAGTTGCCAGGAGAGCCAAAAAAATGTGCTGACCATGTGAAAGTGCAGGGTTTGTGCAAAGGCTTTCTCGTCTCCCATGTGGAAATTGGTTTGCAAGTAGAAACAAGGAATCTGGGATAGGTTGTGCAATTAGAAGCTCATCTGTCTGTGACTCTGGTGGGATAAACCACCCTCACACCTTCTGTGGAGTAAATGCAAGGTAAAAAATGCTGGGATCCTGCATTAGGATCAGCTAATTAGGGGTGGATTAGGTTTTTTTATTGTAGGATTTCAGGAGTATTAACATGACAGTTAAATCAAAAAGAAACCCTGGGAAACAGTAAGAAGCACAACAGGAGAAGACCCATCCTGTCCATCTTCCAAATGGCTGAGTCCTTGGTGTGGCCCAGTCAAAGTGGCTTTGGAAGCAGCAGTAGATCCAGGGCTGGGAGCATTGGATACTGGGCTCTGTGGGAAAGGCAGATGTCTTGGGGTATAATTCACCCAGTACGAAATAAAACATGATCCTGGTTTGTTGGTTGTGCTGCAAGCCAGGGTGCTATTATGTGCATTTTTATGAGGCTTTTTATCTAGAAGTGCTTTTTCTCTTGAGGACCCTTTAAATTGATTTTCCACATCAACTTATTTTTATAATTGCATCATGTTTACTGATTCTGGCTCATGAACTTATAACATCTGAATGCTGTAACTGCAAGGCAGCCAGCCTTTCTGGGGAGACTGCATTGAATAAATACAATGCAGAGGAACAGATACAGTCAATTAATTAGCTTTCACCCAGCCTTAGTAACGAAGTGACTCACAGGGTGTTTATCCAGGGAGTTGCACCTTGCTCTGGCCTCTGCCCAGGGGCAGGTAGAGGAGATGTTACCTTATTTCAGTCAGCTGCAAGTCTACTGGTGCAAGATGAAAAGCAGAAAAGCACAGCCCATGTTCAAGGCTGAAATCTGTAAATAGGCAATTGAAATAAACAGGAAGAAGAAGAAAGCTCTTGATTGAAATATTTGATAAACAGCTAAAGTAATGCAGATGAAGTGTGAGAGGGTTTGGAGTCATTAGTGAAGTAAACAAGGATTAGACAGGATTTGAAATAATTTGACCTATAGATTTATGTGTTTGTTGTTTTTTTTTTTTTTTTTATTGTATCAAACTTGGCATAAGTTGCCTGGTCAGTCATTCAGGAAATACATTTTTACTGGGAAATATTGTTTTTCATCCCCTTGGCTGCTGATCCACAGTGTGAATCTGTTGCCACAATATTTTAACTGTCACTTCACTCAACTCTTGCAGGACTCCATTGCACTGTGGGGTAAAATGGTGACACAAAACCAAAAGCTGTCCCTTGCCGCAATCTGACACTTCCAGTCAGAGAACTGTGCGGTTTTAGAACCATTTGGGACTTGCAGAACATGGCTTTGCATTTTGGGGTGGCTTGTGATGTGTGGAGAGCCTTTCCTGGCATAGCAAAGTACTTGGAGCTCCAACAGCTCCCTGGTAGCAAGCTGGGGTTCCTTCTGATCTGTACCCCATCAAACCTTCCCACATTTCTCAGATTTTCTGCCAAAATGTGGGTGTGAAGCGTCACAGGCCTCGGTTCAGGCATCACACTTGTGTCTGTCGTTAATAAACAGTATTTACATAAGTAAGAGGGTGTAATGCTGCTCACCGCCCTCGTTTGGTGTAGAGTAGCTCTCCACTGATAAACTGTTTATGTCAAAGAGGAAAATAATGTTTAAATTAAATAGATAAGCAAATAGCTGGATTTGGCAAACAGATGTGAGAAGCAGAGTAGAAATCTTGTTGTAATGGGTGAAACAGTTGTCAGGCTGTTCAGTGTCCTGGTTCCCCTCTGCCTCTGGTCCAGCATCCAGGGACAGGAGGAGCAGGGATGTGACGACCTTCACCACAGCAACCCGAGCAGCTTCTGGTGGGAATTTCAACCCATGGTGAACATTTTGTTAAAATCACTGACGAGCAGGAGATTTTTCAACAGCTTTGGGAACAACATGTCAGTGGCAACAAAGCACATTTTTAATAATGTTTACAGAGGAGTGGAGAACAGCATTTTTTCCCCAGGATTGGTTGCTCTAACACACAAGTTTGTACTGGGATGCTTTGCTAACTTGATTTATTACCAGCCTTGTTATTATATGGCCTTTCTAAATGATTTTTTTATTAATTCCAAGTGTTTGTTTGGTCTCTTTCAAATAGCAAGGGAAAGAGCCAAGTCTGACAGTTTGATAGTTGGACATATTAATTGAGATCTGTGTACTCTGGTTATCGCTCCCTCCAGCTCCACAATGGGTTTGTTTACTCTGAATGGGGGTTTATGTGCTGCACATGAAAGTACTATAAAAATTAAAACAACTTTACATTATTTTCCTTGCTGTCTGAGCTCCAGCCACACAATCCATCTCATCCATCTTAACCACCCAGAGCTGGGAGAACTTGGTGTGGCAAAATCAGGGTGTGGCAACTCTCATTTAAATTCTCTTCTAAGGTTGAAAACCCTGTTCTTTGTTTATGCTCAGAAAGGAAATCTAAGTACAAAAGAGGCACAGATTAAAGGAAAGCTGTCATGGAGACTCCTTGGAAAAAATGTAAGCATATATATGTGTGCTGTATGTATGTCTAGATGCTATTCTTTTTTATTCTGTTTTATTTAAAAAGAGAGGTGTTTGCAATCTCTGTTTACAAGTGGTGTGGTCCCATCTGGAAACCATTCTTTCAGCTGTGCATCCTACACAACAGATCACTATTTTGTTGTTTAATATGAACCCAGTTCCCCCGAGCATTTGGTATATCCAGGCACTGGATGTATTTCTTATCATCTATATTGCTTCATTAATACTGCACAAACTGACCCTGGAGCTGTGCAGCCACTTTTGTGTGTCTGGTGTCGTCTCTTGCAGCCAAATGAAAGCTTGTGCCAAGGAGCCGAGGTCACAAATCTGGGCATGCAACGTGCTTTTGGGGCCATTAACCGTTGCCTAATTAAACCTGGACTCCCATTTTCTAACCCTCTGACCCAACAGATTGCTGGAGGTTTTTGTTTTCTTGGGGTTTTTCCTTTTAAAAAAAAAAAATCAAAGTAAGCCTCAGGTTAAGAAGTCTGAAGAAAAATGTGTTGTTGTGATGGCTGAAGGTGGCTTTGCCAGCCTGCAGGGTCGCTGGGTGCTAGTCTTGTAGAAGATGTACCTTGGAGTCAACTGGATGGGGGACCATGTGCTTAATTTGAGGTGCTGATCTGGGCCCTTTCTTTTTGCATCCATGGCACCACACAGATTTAAATGAGCCCCAAGCAATTCTCTGTAAGCAGGGAATGGCTTTTTTTCAGATATAATAAGAATGAGAACATTTTCTGCTGAAAGCGAATAGGAGAACGTGGAAAGTTCCCAGTGCGGCTGAATGTGTAAGGGAACTCCACTCCTCCTCCAAAAAGGAGAGAAGTCAAGTCCTTATTGAAAGCAGTGTTGGAGCTGGGAGGAAGGCAAAGGTGTGCTGGGACTAACCTTGCTGAAATCCAGCAGGATTTGTTACTTCAGCAAAGCAGTGTTTGAGCCTCTCTCCGTATTTGTCTGGGATGAGTGATGTACACCCAAGGAGTGATAGAAACAACAAATAATAACAACAGCACTAAATGGCTTGCTCTAATCAAAAGCAGACTGTTGTGGTTATATTTGAGCACTGTCATTACAAGAAACTCTGTAATGAGTAATTTTTTTCATTTTTCATTTGCATCAGGCAGATTCCCTGTATTAACATTAACAGCTTTCCGTGGAGCCCAAGGTATTTATGAATTCTATGGTGCTGCTTCAGTCTTGTGGGAAGATTTTCAGTTCTTATTTAAATCACCCAAGGCAGTTACGCTGGGCAGATTGGAAGCATGAACTATGTGGAAAACAGCACACAAGCTTTGCTCGTGATGAGTGGTCTATAATCCTATACCTTTGGAGACCCAGAGCATAAAGAAACAAAAATCAGATAAATAATATGTATATTGATGTACTGTGTTGTGGTTGTGATGCCAAATGCCCAGAGCATCTGAGAAGGTAAAGATGGAGCATACTTCTGCTAACAGCAGGTGAGGCTTTGTTTTCCTCATTTGCTGGACCCTACCTTGTAGGAAACTTTGGATTTTGATAGTTGATAATTGGGGTTTATTCACAGGGTAGTGGTCTTATTAATTGAAATGTAAGTTGCCAAAAGTACTACGGTTAATCTTTGTTTTGGATGGGGAGAAAATGTATCTCACAGACTTGTGTTGGCATTCTGTAAACAGCTTCTGTGGTGGCATTAGTTTAGTTTGCAAACAAAAAGCATATTTGTGGTGAATGGAATCTCTCCCTAATTGCTTGGCATAACCGTGTGGCTGAGGACTCCTAGGGAGGTGCATGTCCTCCTTCTCACCTCTCAGCTACTGCTGCCAGTCACACCTGCCTCTCCTTCACGACAGTTTCACCTCCATTTCCAACAGCTACTTGAAAGCAAACTATCCACCAGCTCCAGCCTCTCATCTCCCCGGGGTGTGAGCAGGTGTCTGCTCCTGGGTCGGTTATACCAGCACATAATCACCACTTGATGGTGCATTGCATGGATTTGCAAGCCCTGGCACCCCAAAGGTGATGGCTGAGGGTTTGGTATTAGGTCAGTCAACATCTAAATTCTAGCCAGGACCTCTGAAAAACAGCTGTAATTTGGGATTATCAAAAGCATGGGAACAGCCAGTCTGTCGAGGGGCTTCCCAGAGGGGTTGAGCTGAGGAGAAGGTGGTGCCCTGGAGAGCTGCCTCCTTATTTCTCGGCACAGGTATAGTGTGGTGATCCCGACTGATTTGCTGTGGGCTGAAGCATGGAAGACCCTGGTTTACTTCTTTTGCCAGAAACCACAGCACGCAGAGGGCATGTGGTGTCCTCCAGCAGAACACAGCAATGAACATTTAAGGGTACATCATAAGTATTTTAGTGACTTTTCCCAGCTGTGTTTGTCCATTTACTGATCTTAGTTATGTCTGCTAGACTTGTAAAAGCGAGGACACTCAGTGAAACCATGCGTGAGCAGCATGGAGCTGTCTAACAGGGAAGGACAGAGCTGCTCTGAGGTTTCTGGGAACAAAACTGTGAAGCCAATTCAGGATTCTTTCGTTGCAGATAAAATTTTTGCGGCCCAGCCATTTGAGCACTGTAATCACCCTGAGGAGAGAATAGGGCTCCAGGCTGGGGTGTGATGAATAGGGGCTTGAGTGATCCCTCAAGGGATGTTTCTTCAACAAGTGTCCTTGTAGCAGTAAGGCATGGCCATCTGCATCCTTGTCACATTTTGGTGGTGCATAAAAGTTTTTTTGTTTTGCCTTTTTTCACCTCTCTTTTGTTATTCTCCAACCCCCCTTACTGTAGTAGGACTTTCTACTTAATAATTTCCCAGAAAAGTGTTGTTAAAGCAAAACCTCTCCCTGTTTTGAAGTACTGCATGATCACTCCATCTGCAAGGTCATCCCTCATCAGCTGAGGCACTGGGTCAACACCCAGCACCAATGTGTCTCTACAGTTTAGCACATGTTTAAACTGGAAATACAGATTCTCCCACTCAGGTCACGATATACCTTTTTTAATGCAGTGTTTAGTTTTCAAGGATCCAGAGAGCTCACAAAGTTTTGGAATACGTGGATCTTATGTCAGGTTTCATTCCCTTTTGGCATCCAGATGTTAATTACAGATGTACTGAGCAGTGACACTGATGAGCCTATTCCCACCCCTATATGCATATGAGGAATGAGTAAGTGTCTTGGCTGGAGTGAGCACATGTTCCCACTCTGTTTATGTGACTCCACGTACCTTTGAAATCAATACACAAATCCACATGTCACTGTGTTACGTTCTCAATATACTGAGCATATGTGTCTTGGGAGCTGGAAATAACAGAATCAGTGTCATTCGGAGCCAGCCACTGTTGGTCCAACTTCATTTATCATCATCCTTTCTGTATCACTTGTGATTCTGATGGCAGGCTGCTGTTGAGCAGGTGATGGCTGTTTTGTGGATGGTGCTGTTTGAGCATTTGGTTGCAGTGCAGCCGTTTTGGCACAGTAACATGAGCTATGAAATTCCTTTTTCATAATGTTGTTTTTCTGCTGTTCACATTTATGGTGTCTTGGAAGCAGAACGTAGTTTTGCACATGAGTTTTTACATTGTGGAGAAGTAGTCCAGGAGTATTTGGTATTAACAAGATGTTTTTTAATGGGAAACATTGCTGTAGATACAGACTCAAGTTTTCATAATTGCGTGTTCAGTAACTACCAGTTGTGTGCTCATTTAAGCAGATGTATCTCCACCCATTCCCTTCAGTTCGTGTTTCATAGGATGATTTGTTCGGTCGCGAGGCTCGGAGGATTTCAATCAGCCCAACTTGCAATAAGAAATAAGGGAATAATAAATTTTGCAGAAGTTGGTGCGTGATCTGTTTGAGATACAGGAATTACTAACTGCTTTTTCAGACGTGAGCACAGCCAAGGCTGTTACACACCAGTGCACCACAGCGTCATACTGCAGTTGATTTCTTCCGCTGCCCCTTCCTGCGTGCACAGACGTAGCCAAGCTCCAAGACACACACAATTACTCACACAATCAATGCCCTTACCCCTTGGGGCACTTGACTGGACTAAGGGACCTTGTGTGAACCCTTCTTTTTTTGTGATTAGCTGGTGGAAACATTGACATTGTATCTTGCACGCATGTAGTTTTGCAATAGGCTACTAGTTTTATACCATTGCCTGCTCTTGAACAGATTTGCAAGGTGTTAACCATTCATCAGAGATTTACTATTGAATTCTGTGGTTGTTCAAAGTTCCCAGCAGCTGTTGGCTCTGAATCTTCTGGATATATATTGCAGAAACCACTCTCTCCTACAGTAATCATTATAGCAGAGAATCTCTTGGCCCCGGCTCCTTTCCAGTGCCGCCAGTTACTGCCTGGGTTTGTGTGTCGGTGCACCAGCATTTTGCCATCAGCTGGTATCTCAAATCCTGTTGTGCACACAGGTGAGCAGAGTCCTTTAGAAATGCCTCTAGCACTTCTGCATGCATCTTAAGACATGAAAATTCCCTCTTTTCCTATACTGTTCTTATACCTCATAGCCTTCTGTTGGGTTTTTGAAAGCCAACTGTGCAATTCACATTTGGCCTGTCAATAAAGATGCCCGATGCTTTCCTGCAGTGGCTGTAGAGATTTGTTTTGAGTGTCTCTCTGGATTTCACATGGTTTGATAAACATGCTTAGTCTATCATCCCTCCCTCTCTGTTTCCTGCAGTGATAATGGATTGTAGAAACCTTAATAAGCAAATTCAGGCAAATCCATCAAATAGCCAAGTTGAAAGACATCTTGTCTTTCACTCAGCAAACAGATGCAAGATAGAAGGGCTGAAAGTCACAGACCTGCGTGAATGTAATGGGGAGGTTCTCCTCATTCCCAGGGCCTTTGCCTGGAGTTGTAAAATAAATTAGCCTCATTAATTTTAATATTTCATGAAATCTTGCAAAGTGATGGTATTCTGAGCAGATTAATACAAAAGCTATAAAATTCAGATGTGCCATATGTTATGTGAGCACCAAATGGGATGCCTGGGATTCTTACCATCAATAATCCTTTTAAATTTGGCTTCAGCAGTGATTCATGACACACTTGTCCCTGATGAGAACCTCGACAGTGTGAGTGGCATTATTTCAGTGTGCATTTGCTCTGTGCAATTGGTTATTTGCCTCTTTTTATGACAAACCACCATCCATAGTGTTTGCTGGCTGTTTCAGTTGTGTAATTTCTGCATTGTGGCATGGTACCACTGTCATCAGGCTGAGGTGAGATGAAGTCTCATTCATTCTGGGTTAAATAGCTGGGCTCAATTAGCCAGGTGGATGCCTTGGTGTGAACCTGAGCTCTTTGACAAGTGGCTTCCACACTAATGAGCCAGCTTGGGTTTCTGCATTAAATCCACCCATACTGTTTTCTCTTTCTGCTATAGCTTCCCAAGGCTCCTCACATTTAAACAGCCCTGGCTAAAAGCAGATGAGGGTATATCCTCTCTTGGTCCTCCTGACTCTGCAGTTAGTTTGGACCCAGTCAGCATTATCAGCTGCTGTTTGTAAACTTACAATTTTAAACACAACTATACTTTGGATATTCCTCCAGAATCTGAACAAATGTCTTTATAATGGGGTCTGCCATCTGAGTTTGGGAGTTTTTATTATTACTTTTTATTTCTTCCTTGAAACCCCTCCCAGCATCAAGGCTGTGCTGTACCAGCATAATCACAGGCACTGCTTGCTACCTGGCTGTGCATTTTGCTCGGCCTCTCCTTGAGTGGTGCATCTGTTCATTTATCTCAGACCCATCCATCACTTCTTAAGTCTCAACTTCTCTCACCCCAACTAGTTTTTGGGCAGGGAGATGCCATGAGAAGCCTGGGCATTTTGACATGCTGGGCTCTCCTGGCATGCCAGGCTCCCCTGCAGTGCCTGCATCCCACAGCAGCAGATTCTGGGTCCCCATGCTTGGATAACTCATTCCTGACACTGTCAAGTGAAACAGTGGTGTGCCTTGGCTGTATTTACTTGCTGAGGAGTTAAATCCATCTCTGGATGTGGATTTGGGATCCACCCTGGACAGGCATGTTTTGATTATAATTGTCTTAATGCACTTTTAAGCTGGAGGCCATTCTGTGGCTTGCAGAATGGTTTTAAAAGTCCTGTGCCATGGGCTTTCCTATGTGCTGGGCTTTAGTACCATTAACAAGGAGCACAGAACTTTGTTTATTTTTCTTTCTCTGTTTGGTGATATTTAACGTAACAGTCTAATGTGCTTAAAAATATCCCATGTTCTTCCTAAGGCACCAGTACAATTTATTTCTTAAATAGTCAGTTTTCTTTTTTTTTTTGGCTGCTATTTTTTCCTCTAAAAAAAAACAAAAAACCCAGGTCTTGTGCTGCAAATAAAAATACAGATACATTTACTACTTTGGAAAGAGAAGATTAGTTGGCAACATACTTATGGTTTTGTAGAAATAAGCCCACGAGACATGAATCCTCAGCCGAGTGAAAGTGTAGTTGCCCTTAGACAGTATTTTGTACCCTTTGCATGCTGAGTCTATAGCACTGTAGATGCCCAGGGATGGTCTGAGGAGAGCCCAAGCCCTGGCTGCTGTGTAGGTGAGGAAATCAAGGCCAGCACTCTGGATTGGCTCTGTGAACTTCTGACCTGTCTCTTGGCTGCCTCTTGAGAGAGAAATCAGAGGTCCCAAAAAGCCATCTAATCAGGGCAATCCAGGAGTAATTAACAGCCTGCAGGTGTCTGTGCCACAGAGTGGGTGTGGGCAAAGCAGCAAGCAGGAGAAAGGCATTGGGACTGAGGTTCAGAACAGAAAACATGTGAAGTGTATGGATCAGAGTGTTACCTTCCACTACCACATGTGCCTGAATCCCTGTGCAGCCACGCGCTGTCTCCTGACGGGGGCGAGGGAGGTGAGTGGGCACCCCAAAGTGCCATCAGGGAGGAATGAACCTTGTCTGGGATCTCCCCATCTCCTGGGCATCCTTGTTTCCTGAGCATCCTCATCCCATGGGCATCTTCTCTAGCCAGAAGCTGCCTCAGCCTCTCCTCTCCAAGCCTTTTCTGTCCCCTTCTTGGTCTGAGATGGGAAGGCAGGAGACAAAGGCGGAATTAGGCTTTGTGGTGGTGCTGCCATGCCACTGGTGCTGGCGATCTCCCAGGGCCCCATGGCGTGCCCTGGTCTGGCAGCAGCTCCCTGGAGGGAGCAGAGTCATGGGGAGGGCTGAGGCGCACTCATGGTTTGCCTTTGCTGTGTGACAGTGGGGTATCGCTTTAAATAGGTTTTCTTGATGTGATTTCCACTCTTCACTATTCCCTTGGGATTTTGGCGTGTCTGAGGCAGGCAGAGCAGGTTTCCTAGGAGAGAGACAGTGCAGCACTATGCCTGCTCACCCGTCTGTGTCCCCAGTGGCATGTCCCTGACTGTCTCAGCTCCAGGTGCAGCACCACGACATCCCACCCTGGTGTTACCTGCCCACGGTGCTGGAAACCTCATGGGGCTGAAAGAGTGTGGGGGGAAAAAAAGATGCAGCTGTGAAAAGGGCATAAGGGTGTTACTGTGCCAAACCCACCAGGGCTGGGCAGGGGTTCAGCTGGGACACACACAGATCCCTGCTGTGGGATGAAGATGGATTTGTGGGGGTGTTGGAAGGGAACTCTCCATCAAGCGGGGAGCAGAGGAGAAGGAGAACCATCCATGGGTCAGGCAGCCCTGGCCACCTGAGAGCTGTTGGAGTTTGTCATCCTTCCCCCTGTCCAGAGACACTGGTTTGGGTTTTCTGGTGGTATTGTTCCCAGCTGGCAGGAGACTCAGGGGTTAATCTGGGCATCTTTCCACTCTTTTAGCAGAAGGACAGCAAGTCCTAGCAGTGTTTTGTTTTTAATATCAGTTGGCCAGTACAAGAAAAGCAATGTCAGAAAAAACCTCTTCCAGTGACAATATGATTAATTCCTTCTTAAGGGAGGGGGGGAAAAAAAAAAGGTTGGGTATTTTTTCCCTTTTTTTCCCCTTACCTAGAGATGGTCTGACAGTAAAGAAGCCATGATTAATTGCACCAAAAGAAATATAATAGACACATTTTCTTGGCACCATCTGAATTTTGTATGATTTTGCTGTTATCTCGTTGGCTCAATGCAGAAAAATTATCTCCAAGGTTGCTGTAAGGTATGTTAACTTCCTTTTCCATATTACAGATTGATCTTTGATATCTGCTTTTCTCCAGGACCTCTTTTATTCCCATAAGTGATACAAACCTTCTGCTATTTTCCATATATTGCACTTAAGTAGTTCAATACCTTTGAAACCCGTATGGGAACATTTAATAAAGACTCAATGATTGCCATGTTTTGAAGGTTATGTGATATGAGAAATCATATATTGTTTTAATAGCTGAATACATCTAATCTGTTGATTTCAGATAAACCAATATTTTTCTAATAAGGAGGAGAAATGATACCTTCTTTTTGTTGTTTATATCCTCTAGAGTGTGAATATTTTTCCATCTGTGCTTTCCAGTTAAATGGATTTTCAATCTCTCTGAAATTTCTGCTGAAGTCCCAGCAATATTTGCTTAAGAGTAATCAGAGTATTACCCAAATCTCTGTTCAAAGCAACAGTGACCTTACCAGTGGTAAGCAATAATTGGATTATTTTCAGAGATGTAGGAAGATTCACTGTAATAACAAAAGAAGAAATACCAAATGATAACACCACTTGTCTGCAGCACTGTAAGCCACGGCACTTTCTGTAGGGTAGTTTTAATAGCTTAGCATAATATGAATACTGAGTGAGAAAGGCACAGACTCGGGAAATAGATTCTGCCTTGCAGTTTGGGGTGATGTATTTGCTTATGGGGGGGATGGGGGCGGGCTCTTTTATCATAGAATGATAAAGGAAATGACCTCTAAGATCAGCCAGTCCAACCATTAATGCGGCACCACTAAGTCCAGCACATACATCCCCGAGTGCCACATCCACGTGCCTTTTAGTGGATTATTATTACTGAAGTACTTCTGTCAGGATGTGATGCTGTGTATGTATAAAACCTGCACCCAGGGCAACACTCACCTGCCTTCATGGTGAGTTGCAGTGAGAACTCGCCTCACTCTGGTGGTGCAGAAAAAGGCCCAGCCCAAAACATCCTGTCGTGGTGGTGTGGAGCAGCTGAGGCAGTCCTGGGTCCAGGTTGCACACAGCTTGCCCCTGGGTGCAGGAGCAGCATCCCCATGGAGCACCAGGCAAATGCCAGTGGGGTTTCCTCCAGAGAGGCTAAGCTGCTGCGAAGACAAATTGGAAAGCATTTGGAAGAGCAAATCCATACCAGCCCAGTGTTGGATGAGCCTCTGATTGCCTCTCTCTCTGCTTTTAATTGTAATGAATTATCTGGCTCGGCACGGCAGGGCGCTGAGACTCTTGGCTGAAACTCGTGTAATTCACGTAAGTGTTTACACAAAAGCCAAGTAAATGTTAAGCTTCCTACAGATTCCAATATACATGAAGCCTTGTTTGTATTCAGTTTGGGAGACTGGTGGAAGCAAAGCAGCCCATATGACTGTGTGTTGGAGCAGGGAACATGTGTGTGGGTGGGTGTGTGAATACAGCACACATGCACGGGTCTCTTGTGACACGTAGGGACATGGTTTAGTGGTGGACTTAGCAGTACTAGTCAATGGGTGGGCTCGATAATCTTAGAGGACTTTTCAAACCTAAGTGATTCTATGAATTGCACATGTTAAAATAAAAAATTTGACCTTTCCCAGGAGTGGGTTTTGCAGTGACCTGTCTGGTTACCTGCAGAAAAAAAGAATTCTGTATAATTTTGGTTTATTAAGAGAAGCTCAAGGGCACAGGGGAATTTTTTGTGCTTGACCACTAAAAAAAAAACACTTGTGCCATTCAGGCTACCGGTGTGCTTTGAAGTCTCCCATGTGCCCACATCATGTCTCTAATTATTGCAAATGAGCCTTCTGCAGCCCAGACTGCTGTGTAATTCTAACCAAGGCTGCTTGCCAGATGGGATCCCTCCCAGGCAAGACCTTGGCAATGTCTGTCCCTGTGACAGTGGCAGAGAGCACGTCACATGAGCAGGATGAGATGTTGGTCCTGACCTGTGATGGCACCTGGTTGTGGAGCAGAAGTCCCTGAGCCTGTCTGTGCATTGAGGGGATCCTTGGCTCTAATGTAGTGTTCAGCTCTGCACAGAACCAGGTCTCTTGGCTTCCCCTTGACCTGAGAAAAGCTGAAATTTGGGGTGCTGCACATCAGCCAAACCATTGGTGTTCTCCTGATGGGGACAGGTTTGCTTTGAAACAGCAAAATCAAACCAGGCTGTTAGAAATTTTGCATTAAGACAATTCCCTGGGCACACTGGAGCCAGGAGATCTCTATACCTGGATGTAATTTATTTTTAGAAAGCACATTTAGGCACATAATGACCTCATTACCATACCAGTTGCAGCCCTGGCTGTTTAAGAGTATTTAATTGTTTTCATTCCCTGTGCACAGCCATTTTAGTGCACAGGGCAGAAGCAGAAGAGGAAGGGAGGTTGTGTGACTTGGAAACAATAAGGATGCTGAGACAGAAAGTGAAGCGCTTGTCTCAAAGCATCCCTGTAAGAACCCTCCCCAGAGCATCCCAATACTCAAGGAAACTGCAGTGTTTGGAGCCTTTCCTCCAAAGAGACTGTTCCTCCCATTGCCTTCTGAGGAACCACCATTTTTCTCCCTCTTAGGTTTTTCTATTGAAAAAAGAAAGTTTGTAAGGCAACCCAAGCTCCCCTTCATTAGATGTCTGTAGGCTGGGGATTGAGGAGGGAGATTGAGTCAGTGTACACACTGCCCCTTCCCAGACACTCCCCAGGGATTTCTCTCATGCCTGCTTGCCTCCTCACTGCTCCTGTGCAAGAAAGAATGTATAAAAACAGGTAAAACTAAGAGGAAGGGGGGGTGAGAGGTGGAGAAAAGACTTATGTTTCTCTGGCAGTGGTTTTCTAAGGAGCTGTGATTATTCAGCAGCAGTGGAAAAAATATGGAAGATGTAAATAATCTTCAGGATTATGCTAAAGCCAAGCTTCAGTCATTTTCTTGGGGAAAAAAAAAAGCATGAGGCCCATTCAGTTAATAACAATCAACCAGAATTTCTCTAGAGCTTCTTATATTTTCATGAAAAGGATCAGTTGTCTTGAAGAGAAATGGTAATTCTGGTATCTACAAACACCCTTTGGCTGGGAAGCGTGTGGCTCGGGTTGGTGTACTTCTGTGATTGGGCTTTTTGTTCCTGCTTTCTTTTTATGCTGCTAATGTACATTCACATCCGTGGTTACACACTAAAATGATCAAAAGCAAAGAGTTGGTTTATCATGAAATGGCAAACCATGGCTGTACTGCGCTGTCGAGGCTGTATTGAGATAAAAACATGACATGATTTTTAGCTTTCCCTGTGTTTATGTTCAGTGCCAGAGGTACTTGAGTGATTTTGCAAAGTGTGTATACTTTGCAGTCAGGTTTTCCAAAAGAATCACAGTATCTTTCAAAATCTATACAGAATCTTGCTTACCCTGCTGGGCTTAATTTTAGACTATTGAGTTTATCGTTCAAGGAGGAAACAAATGGGTTTGTTGTGTGCTGTATTTAATCAAGTGCAGCAAAAAACTTTCACAGGCATCATTCATCTTCACAAGCCAATTTTTGTTTCCATTTTGGTTGTAGAAAAATCTTACCCCAGTAAAATGAACTCATTTATTGTGCAAATCTGATGGCACCAAGATTATGGCTGCTGGCAGGTATCGGCTGGTTTATAGGGATACTCCCCGTATGGATTTTTGTTTTTATGGGATTTCAGTGTCAAGAACTGTGTGCTTAATCACTGTAAAATTGCCAGGAGTCAGGGATTTAGGGATGCTTGGAATTAAGGGAAAGTGCATGGTATTCCCATTGATGCTTCCAAAACACAAGATGTGCTGCAGAAGCCTCAGGCTGCTGGATTTGCAGCAGCTGGCAGGGTTTAGGATGCTCATACATCCTGAGACAGCTTTTATCCTTCACATCCATCCGCCCTCTTGGGAAGCCCCATCCATCGTGGAGGCAAAAGGTGCTCATCCCTTTCATGGTTAACCTGGGTGTGATCAAGCATGTCCTGAGAGTAGTGTTAGTAAAAATACTTGGCTTTGTATCAGTCAGCCCCTCTCATAGGGAGGATGCTCTGATTTATTAGTGCAGGACTCCTCAAGATGGGACAGTGGAGCTCACATTGCTTGGGAACAAATCCCAGTCGTCACCACCCAAAGACCTCTCTGGGGTTTGTTTCCAGCAGCCCTTAATTGTAGAAACAGTTTCTATCACCCCAGGTTCAGCCACAGGTAAAGAACTGGCTGCGAGGAAAAGATGTGATGTGTCCTAAGCTGCAGGAAGGGAGTGATGTATTTTTCATAATTTGAAGCATTAAAACCATAATCTTCCAGTTCTGTTTCAGAGCATCCTGGCTATCTCATAGATCTGTGAGCTCCTACAGCAATATAAGCTTCTCCAGGTTCACAAGTGCCAGGGGTGATGGCTTGTGAGCTATTCTGGCAATACAAAAGGAAAAATAAAAAATAAAAGGCAGGGAAGGGGGCAGGGAGGCGATGTGATGCCAAGTGGAACAGCTCTGTCTTACCCGCCTCGAAGAGAAATCACAGAACGCTGAAGGAGACAGGCTCCATCACGCAGATTAATGTGCAGTGTTTGAAAGCAGCCAAAAACATTTTATACACACAAAGCAAGTCTGGAAGGAGCTGGGTGGCTCATCTCTGCAGAAACCATTCCTTTCCCTAAGAGGGCATTTAAAAAAAAATATAAAAAAGAGAATGCAAAGGTCTCCAGGAGCACTCAGGCAGTTTAATTGGCTGAATGTAGAGCTTTATAGTTGGGATTAACATGGATATTTCTTAATAATGTGTCACCTTGTCAGGAGTTTCAGGGTCAGGACTGCAAGGCTGCACAGTGCTTGCAATGAAAGCTCTTGCTTTTCCTTCTGGTTTTTATTGTTACAATAGCTCCCAATAGTGCATATTGAAAGGAAGATGTTGTTAAGTTGGTTTCTTCATTTCTTCCCAGTGCAACCAGTGAACAAAGTGGAAAGATGAGAGGAAGAATGGTCTGCAGAGCTTGGCAGTGATGGCTTCATTGTGGGTTGGTTCATGGGTCTGCTCTGGCATTGTCCTGTGCACCAGGACGTGCAGTGTATCAGCATAAACGTGGAGAGCTCAAAGCGAAGCAAAGGCCACCAGAAAACAAATTAAAGAAGTGATTTAGCAGTGCTTGGGGTGGTTTAAAAGGACCTGAGACCATTAGCGTTTTTACAAGCATTTTTCCCCTGGTCCTACTGCCTTTTATCTCTGTGGGTCTCCTTTGAGTGACCACCAGCACAGGGATGCCTGCAGGGAGGAGGCTGCTCCCCTGTGCCCCACTCCCAGGCAGCTGGGGGATGTCTGCAGCCATTGTTCAGGGTTATTCTGCTGCTTCTGTTTTCCTCCTTTTTTCCTTCTTTTTCTCACCTTCCCTCCCCTCCTGGTAATTTCAGAGGGGCTTCTGGGAAGCCCACCTCCCTGATCAGCACGCGTAATTGCCACCAGCCCTAATGGGATACACTCAGAAGGTTTCTCTAATTTCCCAGTGCTCCTGCCTGCTCTTGCCCCTCTCCAGGAGTGATTGCCTCCACAGCTTTATAATCAACATCTCGCCCAGCACAGAAAGATTCCTGTGCCTGGAGCCACCACAGAGTGCTGAGGCTGAAGCTCTCCCCACTCTTATAAAGCCATTAGCAGCACAACAGCGAGTGCACAGCTGATAAAAGTCTCAGCGAGGCGTTTGCTCCTGTAATGATTGTCTTTCATGCATAGATAATTTTGATAGAGTTGGACTTCTGAAGCCTACTGTCATCGAGGTGGAGTGAGCTGACCTGTTAATCGTAAGAGGAATTAATGTAATGGGAATTGCAGCTGGTGGAGGCTCCCTCTCTGAAGAGCTGGTTCGGGGCATAGCACTGGAGGGGAATTTAAAAACCAGTGTGTGTTGTCCTTAGAGCTGCAGATAAAGTGGCAGTGAGTCAGATCCCAAGGGAGAGGGAGGTGTGGAGGAGATAAACTCCAGGAGCACAAACACCAGATTAGCAGCCTAATTCAGAGGAGTGTGAGCACACGTGCATTTTCATTGCATCCACTTGGTAATTAACAGAGACTTTAAATTTAACCAAGAGGGAGACCAGAGCCACCAGGATTTGCAGCCTTTCTGGTGTTTTTTCTGTACCCAAAGGAGACCCAGATGAGATATCCTGTGTTACCACTCTTGATGCTGCTCCTGTGGTGTGAGTTGGTTTAGCACTATTGACTTGAAGTGAGCTGAAATTCAAAGGATCCCTGCTGATGCTTTACCCCACCTGAGGTCATAGCTGTCTCCAGATATTACCAAACAGCTGCTAGATACTCCATCAAGCATTTCCTCCAAGTTTTCTTTTTAGAATAAGTTTCCTTTAAAACACCATTATATCCATGTAGCCTGCAGAGATTAAAAGAATAGTTTTTCTTATCCACGCAGAAGTCCCATAAAGTCTTTAAATATGCTTTAGATTGGTACTTTTCAAAGGAGGGGCTGGTTGCCTGGTCTTAAATATCAAAAATGTAATCTCTATGTGCCTGAGTATATGTACACAAGAGCTCTCTGATGAGTAGTCAGAGAGGCTGCTCAGACAGACTGTCCTTAAGAATTTATGAAGAATAACACAGCAAGTTGCATTGAAATGCTGTTGTCATTGTGCATTCCAAATGCACATATCCAGGGTGTGGAGGAAAGGACAGCAATTAGTCAGTCCTGTTAATAATGAACATGGTGTTGGGAAGGGAAAAATGATGATAGAATGAGTTTTTTCTTCTGTAACAGTAAAGGGAAGATAAATGGCATTTGGTCAATTCCATGTGTGCATTTCAGGTGTCTTTAAAATCTGTTTACCAGTTTGGAGGCTAATTGATAGGGAGGAGAGGCAGGTTTTCTGCAGAACTAGCAGCAGGTTTATACTTTTGGAAAACGTGATGAAGTTGTGTACTCCAGGGCATCTGGAGAGAAAAGCCCTGACCACAGGTGATGTCCTTCCCCTGTGCAGGCACTGATGGGACCATGGGCACCCTTATGCTGTGTTAGGCAAGGAGTTTTTCTGTCCACACTGGCTCTCTCCAGCAGCAGTGGGATTCCCTGTTCCCCCCCTGAGCAGTGATGGCTCTGTTAGTGCAGGGGGAACAGCACAACCAGAGAAGGGTCTGCAAAGAAAGGGCTGTTCCATGAGCAGCTGAGCAGGTATCTAGAGCTGAGTGTCCTGAGTAGCAGCAGTGATGCTGTGGCATGGTGCTTCCCTGTGGCAGAAACCTGTGATGTGTCTTGGGACCTGAAACCCACGGTCTGAGCATGTTGTAAAGGTAACATGGACACAACTTTGCCTGAAGTTCTGCATGGTTGCAAACGAGGTTGTGAAAGCCCCCACGCAGAACACATGTTCAGGAACGGGGAAGCACCTCTCCTAAATAATTAATTTTGGGACTTTCAGTGTGCCATTGAAGGATTTAAGACCAGGAAAGAAAGCACATTGCGCTGCTCTCCACTGTTGCTGTCCCTGACTTGGCTGAGGCTGGTCCCAGGTGATACACGGGTGGTTCTGGCTCTGTTTGTTATGGGGAAGCTCAGGGGGTCTCTGCTGTCCCGTGTCTAGTGATGAGGTGCTACTACTCACCTAGTGAACAACCCAGGGAAAATAACGCAGCAAGGAAAGCTCAGACTTGCAGGGGAGGGTGGGGAGAATATATTTTGGGTATTCTGTCAGTCAGCTTGACACTAATTGGTTGCAGTAAGTAATCGTTCTCCATGTAAATTAGACTCCAATTTCCTCTCTAGTCTGTCTGTTTGCTGTGTGGGCTTCGGTCTCTAATTAGGCTCTCACGTGGCAAACCTGGTTTGTAAGCTGCTTTTGTTCCTGGAGAGCCAGGCTCAACCCTCCCTGAGGCTGCCTGTGCTCTTCGAGCCCCACTCCCAAGCGGGATGGTTCTTAGATCAACACTGCCAAGTTCTAAATTCTTCTTCTAATGTATGTTTTGATTATTTCTATATTTAAAACTGGCAGTAGTGTGTGTGTGGGGGTGCGGTTAGAATGCAAAAGGGGCTTCTTGGACTTACAATGGGAATACCCCTCTAAAGCACTTCCTCTGTGTCCCTTGAAGCCCTGCTCGCTCACTCCTCCATGAATAGACCTCATTGAATCGCCAGCCTGTGCGAGGGCTGGGGCAGCTTGCCCACATCTGGATCCTGCTGCCTGTCTACCGGGACACCTGGGGCGCGGACCACTCCCTCCCCCCTCGCTCGGGGTAGCTGTGTGTGTGCATTCAGAGCTCACCCAGACTCCAGCCCACACCCTGGAGCTGCTCCAGGGTTGCACATCTGTAACGGGCTGCTGGAATGTGCAGTTGCATGAGAGGCTTTTATCCCCGACTGTCCCTTGTTTGCGGCTGAAGGCAGGTTTCCAGGTCGCTGCCTGCTGCAGGCAGCAGTCCCTGCTCTAGCCTTTTGCTTTCTGCCAGCAGACCCAGTGTAGCCCAAGTGTCAAAAGTGAGCATCGTGGCCATGCATCTAGATTGGTGCTTAGCAGAGAAATTCTCTACAGTCAATGTCTGCACCAGGCTGAAAAAAAGAAGGCAAACCATATGTTTTGGCCGGCCAGGCTGTTTGCCAGCAGCGCTTTATAATTCAACAGTTACCTTTGTGAAATTCTGTATAACTTTAGGAACCATGTGCTGATGGTTTCTGCAAACCTCCTCCATACGTGTTCCAGTCCTACCCCAGATGTGACAGCAGTCCCAGCAGGCTTTCTTAAAAATGCTGATTTTATTGGCATCCTGATATTTACCTTGCTGACTTTTGATCCGGTGATACAGGCTGAGAGTTGCTGGCTTTCTTCAGTGCTCTCACACAGCTGTGGTCCCCTCTAGGTAGGTAAAGAAACTTTTTCTGCAGAGAAAGAAAGCAAACTGAGTGAGGTGGTTTGTTTTTGTTTTTTGTTTGTTTGTTTGGGTTTTTTTTTGTTTGTTTGGTTTTGTTGTTGTTGTTGTTGCTTCGTGTATATATACTGGCCAGGTAACTTTGCTTTCATACCGCTAGTCAAAACTGGGAAGGGATGTTGGCTCTGCGAAGGGCTGCATTTGGGTAAAGGGACAGGATTGGATAAGGGCTTAAGATTTTCTCCAATAAACCAGAACTGCGGTGGGCGTCGCTCCGCAGCCGCGGGGACCTGCCCTCCGCAGATGACCGCAGCCTGTGCCGGGGCACGGCAGCCCCCCAGCCTGGCACTGCCACTCCGGAGGATGCTCCGCGCTCCGTCCTGCCCGTCCTCCTCTCTGCCCTCACCCGTTTTCTGGGGGTTTCCCAGCGCCTGAATGCCTGTTTAGCCGGGGTAAGTCATCGCGCCCGATTTACAGCATCTGAAAGTATAAGCTGCTTTAGTGCTGTGCAAATGTTTGCGTTAGGAAATTATTTTCTCTTTCTGCCCTGATTCCTCTCTGCCTTTGCAAGCGCTGGCTGTCGGTGCGGGCAGAGCCCAGGGGCAGGCAGGGGCTGCCTGGGAACAGGCACAGCCCTACTGCGCCCCCCGAGCAGTGGGGATGTGCTGTACCCTCTGCTAATGTCTGACCTAATATCTGGACACAGCAAAACTTTTCCTTGATGCAAACGTGACTTCTGTCACCAGCCCCTGAGCTGCTCCTGCTTTTTCACTCTATTGAAAAGCCCCTGAAGAGTAAAACCCTGCGGGAGGCTGGAGCTTATCTTCAGCTCCGGGTTTCCAGACGTGCTGTGTGTCTTCTCAGCTGTTGCAAGGATTTGTGTGGAATGACAAAATGTGAATTTTGTACCTTTGGCAGCTGTGTTTAATACAGGATAAAGGGGTATTTTCAACTCTGGGATGTTGGATTTCTTATGTCATGGATTCAGGAGAAACAAAGGCTTCTTTTGAAGGAAACAAAGTCTTTTAAGTACTTAATGAACTTGCTGAATTCCGTTGCTTTAGGATAATTTAGGAATTAAACAGAAGGAGGCTGTGTTAGTAACAAACCGCAGTTTTGGTTGGAAACAAGGATTTATCCCTGCTGGAGAGGCAGAGGAGCCTGCAGTCTGGAGTCTGCTCTGGGCAGAGCTCCTTGGGGCTGTTCACCGCGGTAGGGGGGGAGGTTTAACAGCATCCTCTGTTTGCCTTTGTTTAGGCAGTGTAAATTATTTGTGTGCTTTAGGATTCCTTCCCTCTTTCAGCAGATGTTTTATCTGTGCAACTGGTGGAGTAATTAGAGGGAGAGACGTGGCACTGGTGTGCAAACCCCCTTTGGGGGTGTGGGTAGAGAAATCCCAGAGTCCATCCCAGGGGCAGCTGGCTGAGAAGCACAGTCAGCACAAGATGCCAAAAGCAAAACTCATATGGCCCAATGTGTTTGACTTCATTTCTGCAAAGGGGTTGTTTTCCCTGCTGCCAATAACAGACAGGGGTTGCATCCTGGGGCAGAAGATCCTGCTGCTGCTTGCAGTGAATTCCTCTCCACATGCAAATCATTCACTTAGGATTTTCGCCGTGGTGGCTGGGAATGATTAAATGTTCAGTCTTTGGGAAATTACCAGATTTGAGTGTTTTCCTCAGTGGCTTTGGCACCAGCAATGGGATGATAAGTGTGGATCAGGCTGTCTGTAGGTTTTGAAGGCTTCAGTTGCACGAGCGTATTTTTGCTCTGCTACCATTTAAATAATGGCAGCAACATGCTGCTTCCTCTAATGATCTTGATTAAGTTATTGGTTATTTCCTTAATTAGCTACTTCATCTACTTATATATTTAATGAGTCTATTGGTTCACCCAGAGGAGGGAAAAAAAGTTCCTGTTTTTTCTCCTTTAAAAGGTTTTTTTTTTGCCTCTCCAGAAGGCAGCTGTCATCCTAAGTCAGTAAGGGAGCCCAGGTGAACTGGCATTCCCAGTGCTGCCCTGTCAGGGTTCTTTGGGACTGTCACAGTGTTAGTTTGGTGATGAGGGACCACATGGGAGTGCTGGAGCATCCTGCTGGGCACCAACAGGTCCTTCCCCAGCAGAGATGCTTTGAGGGGGCTGGAAGTGAGCTACTTCCAGAGGCCTAGTAAATCAGCACCATTACTTTACTCATGAAGGTGGTGATCTATAAATTCACTCAGTCCTTTCAGACTGGCAGTGGGAAATATACTGGCATCTGAGGTCTTGACTCCAGGAGGTGGGTATTGGTGCTTCCCATGGGCTGGCTCTGCTGGCAGCAGTGAGTTCAACATGAGACAGTATAGATGTACATTTATTCCTGGCATGAGTGTTAGCAGACAAACAAAATAAGTTGAAGTGGTCTTCGGAAAGTTCTGTTTGTGTGTCTTAGCTGGGGTGGGGTAGTGTCTCAGGAGCAGTTCTGAAGGGGATAATGCATCTTTTCGTCCCCAGTGACCATTAAGTTTCCCATGCATTAGCATCTGACACTGTGTTGATTGCTCAGTGTCTCTCCACAACACTTCAAAAGCAACCTCTCCAGCTGGCACCAGTTCTTCACCAGTATTCCCCACACCCCATCGTTTGCTGCCCTTTTTCCTGAATCTCAGAGTAAAGAGACTCAAATGTTTCTCTTTGGAGGCTCCTTGTCATACACGTGGCAGCAGCCCATGCTTCAGACCAGCCTATTTGTTCCTTCTTTTGTACTGTTTATTGCTCTTAATGATATTCCCCTCGTTAGCCTTAACTTCACACCCTCCCCTGCGCAGAACTCGCTGAAACACGTATTGTGTAATGAGCCTGCTTCCATATATAAATCGGAGAGACAGGAGCTGGGGCTCTCCCAGCTAAAACGGAACTAAATGCTTGCCCTTCAGTTACATTTTAGCATCCGTGCCAAAAAATTATGCATTTGGGAGGAATTACCAAAAGTTCTGACGTACACAAGCGTTAGTCCTTTGAGTCTCTTACATTTTTAGCAGTTTGGCATGGATCTGGACTGTGCAGCTTTGCTCTCAGAGGACGCATTTCCCATGGCCCAGAGCACTGCCCGGCGCAGCAGAGCCGCAGGGAGCAGCACAGACGTGTCTCCAGCACCGGCACTCGCTCCAGCCGGGACGTGCTTGGATGGCAGCGCTCGGAATCCCACGTGTCACGTTTGGCAGTGTGCACAAACCCCAAACCCGCTGCTGCCAGCCCTGGCTCACTCTCGGTGCGCAGAGTTATTCTTGTGCTCTTGGGTATCCCAGGGGAATTGCAGCTCTTGGTTTGGTTTGGCGAATAGCTGAGGGTCGGTGGGAAGGACTCAAATGCATCAGTTCTAGTGGCACAGGGAACAATATCCTCGTATTTCTATATCATGATGCTTAAGCGATTGTCATGACGTTGCAAGTGCAGCTGTGGTGGATCCTGTGGTCAGCTGTGCTTTGCACACCAGAGGTGAGCGTCACCAATGAAGCAATGCCTCTGGGTGATCCATGTTCCCTTCCACATCTGCCCTGGATTGCTTGTGTAATCTCAGACAAATCATGGACATCCTCCAAGTTGCAGATGGAGAGGAACAGCAGAGTTCCTATTGCAGCTGTTCAGGGGTTGGTGTCAGAGCAGAGCCAGCCCCAGGGTGGTATTCTCTTATCTGATGGTCCCTGCCGTGGACCCTCGTAGTGGCCAGGACCTCCAGAAAGACAATAAACCCAGGAAAATAGCTGCACTCAAGAAGAAAGAATATTGTTGGCTTGTCCCCTCTGCTTTTCATTCTCTGCTGATCCTGGGAGGAGGTATCTGAGAGGAAATATTTGCTCTGACAGGGTTTGATCTCTCTTTACATTCCTTGGAAATCTGTGTTTGGATTTTGCCCTTTTGGTGTTGGTTTATGCAGTGATGTTTCCAACAGCTCAGTCGCATGGGTATAGTTCCAACTCCTGGTATTTTGTGCAAAGATAAAAAAGAAAGAAAGATGGGCCTGAGTAACGAGGTGGCTATTTAATCACAGCAGGACTTGCAGGAAAATGTGCATTAAATATTTATGGGACGGTATTCATTAACATTTTCCCTCTGTTGGCACTGGGCAGTACAAGAAAGCTGTCGAGAGAATTGGAGTCTGTGTTACGCAGCCACAGACCTGGAAGGGGCTGCAGCAGGGGAAAGGCATGAACGCTGGCTTTGTTACCCACTGAGTCCCTCGGAGCTGGCACTGCATTTGGAGTTGCAGCAGTAAGCAGGATTTCCGTAGTTTCACTTACAGTTCTCAAAATGCTCGCAGTAAATATTTTAGGTCTGATTTTTCTGGCTGCCGTGTCTGATGTGAGTGCAAGTGGCTGACACCGAACCCCTGGTTCACAGGCAGGCAATTAGAGAGATAAGCCTTAGTGACTTCATGTGTCTCCTTTTTTAGATTGCTCCGGTCTGAGCTGCTGTAAAGGGCTGGGATTAGCAGAGATTGAGATCTCAGGGCGCTGGGAACTGACTGGGGGTCTCGTCCAACTGGAGCTGTAGGTGCCGTGTTAGGGAGTGAGTTATCTATGGGTGTGAAATGATGCCAGGAAGATTAGAACTGATGAAACGGTAGTAATGCTTGCTTCATTAACAGCATGGGAAGTATCAGATTACTCTGGTGATAGAAATTGAAAGTGTTTCTTACATTTGTTAAGTGTAGCTACTGAAATGGCTGAAATACATTTATTTGCTGGCCGTTGCATCCTCAGGTACGGAACTGTGGCAAGGTAAGCCCAAGACTGGTCTCAGGCTCGTATCAAAAGCTGTGCTTGGTTGTACAGACCTGCCAGATTTGGGCTTCGGGGCTGAAGATCCATGATGCTGGTCCCATCCACCACAAGTGATATGCCCAGCTCAGGCTGTGCCCGCGGGCATCTCCGTTGGAGGAGAGAAAGTGACTCTTGGTATTGCTGTCGCCAGGAGACTGCTTTGTCCTGCACTTAACAAGTGCAAATCGGGCATATACAGAGGGAGAACGACCTCCTTTACCTGAGTGCTTGTTGGATAAAATGAGCGCTAATCTTGACTAATTAGCTAATAGACCCGCTGCGGATGTCTCCGCAATCCATTTACGCACTTGAAACCCCCATTAATTTCCACAGGCACCTACAGCAGAGCAGCAAGTGAAAGGTTTGACTGTACCGTGCTCTTTGCTTTCTGATACCTTTCCCCCATCCCTTGCATGAGAAAGGAGAGGGCTGGTGCCGGTGGCAGTCACGACAGCGGTGTGGTTTGTGCCAGGCGTGCAGCACAGAGAGCTTCTCACTGCGCCTCAGCCTCTGGTCTGTCCTGTTTTTCACTTTGCATGAAGCGATGCCTTGTAGTACCCCACATAGATGGCTTTGATTAACTTGCCACTTACTGGTCCTTCAGGAAACATTCAACAAACTTCCTGTTTGCAGTTACTCCTGAGCTCTCTCACTCAGCCCGGGCTTCATTCTTTCATGAGGGGTTGAATTTCCTCGACATAAACATTTTCTGCTCTCCAGGCTTGTCCTTATTTGTTGTCTTCATACTCTGATTTTCTTAAGCACTGCAGGAAATAGTCCCTTGCTTGAAGAGCTTGGAACTCACACCTACAAACATCTTCACAGCAGACACTTTCTGAGTGTCTAACACCCACTAAAAATCACTGGAAACTGAATTCTAAAACTACTGCCAAAATATGCAGATACCCTGAGGATCTGACTGTTTCCTTTGACCACCTCCATTAGGCGAGGCATAGCAGAAAGGAAGAGAGAAGAGTATTCCCTCCTGGAGCATGAGCACCAGAAATGACTCAGAATTAGTCTAAGCCACAGCATATTTTTGCAACTTAGGTCCTGTAGCCTGTCACATCAGCAGCTTTTCAATTCCTGTGCTGACTGTGTTGATCGAGCCTGTAAAACTGGTGGTGAGGGTGATGGAGGAACACAGTTGAAGCTGCACACATTTTTTCTGTGCTTATATGCTCATTGCCAACTTTGTTACTGTGTTTCAAAGGAATTTAGCTTAGAGATGCTTTAGAGAAGAACATTAGACACCTACCCGTGAGAGAGGAATGGTTGTATATGCCCACTGTAAATGATTTTTGTCATGTTTTGCCATTTTCTGTAGAACAGCTTATCTCTGAGGTTTCAGGCACTTCAGAAGGTTGACTGTGTGGCAGGTTTGACTCAACATAAGGGAGACAAGGTTTGTTTTTTTTCAAAGTCACATGCAAAATCAAAGTTGACATCAAAACTAAACCCAGTTTCATGTCCTTTCTGTAAGCACAGAGTACTCCTTGCTCAGGTGGAGGTGGAGAGGCTGGGAAAGCAGGCAAGTGCTCTGCTCTGTGCCATATGTGGAATGAAGACAACCAAAGTCAAAGCTTTCTTTCACAGCAGAGATGTTCAGAGCACAGCAAGTGTCAGAATCCTTGGCCATGGTTTGTGCTGGTGCGTGCAGCAGACGCTCAGGGAGGGGAAGGCAGCTGTTGAGCTGCCATTGCTGCTTATTACACTAATTACAATGGTCTCGCTGGTATGGTGAGCTTCCCTTCTCCTTCCCCCATCTGTCACTTTGGCCATCCATGGTTGCTCATCTTTTTGAGATCCATTTCAAGTGCTCAGTACCACAGGCAGCCCAGCAGTGGTCCCCCTCTGCACTCACACAGGGAATGATCGCGGTTTGTACAGAGATGGAATTTTGGGGATTGAGCTGTTTGCCCTGAATTAAGGCCATGGAAAGGGAAGATATTGCCCTGACGCTGCAACTCCACATTTCTAAAGATCTCGGCCAAGTAAGCCCCCCCCAATCTGGAGCGTCCCAACTTGTTTGGGTTGGAGGGAAGAGAACGATGCCCAGCATTTGCTTCCTTGCCTTTTTCCCCCTCTGTATTTTGGTTCTTTGCTCTGTAGCAGTGTAACCAGTCTAACTAGTGGTCAAAGCAATCCCCTCCAGTCTGTGCACACCGTGAAGGTTCCCAGCTTTAATCCACGTACTGTTTCCCTCAGCCCTCTGCTGCAGGAGCCTGGCTGAGCTGCCTTCAGTGTGCCTGCTGGCAGCAGCTGAGCTGACCCCCAAGCTGCTGTTCTTTTGTTCCAGGGAGACTCTGTGAGTTAAATGCTCAGCAAAAAGAAAGCAGCTCTCTTTTGGATACCCACCTGGTTTTTATTTCCCTGGGAAGGGGTTATGCCTTGTCACAGGGTGCTTGCTTTGGAGAACAGCCCGCTCCAAAGCAGCCAGCAAAATTCTTCCTGAGCCACGAAACAATGAGATGCACTAAGTCTCTAGCAGTAATAATTGCTTCTAAAAGGCTGATGTATTTAGTCTGCTTATGTTTAGCAAACATGTTTGCTTCGCCCTTTGAAGATAATGCTGCATGCAGCACAGCATGGCAGGGAAAAAAAGAGGAAGAAATGCTCTGTGCTTCCAACGTGTTTAATGAGCAGTCGCTGGCGGGAGCCATAGCATTCAACAGTGCTGGTGTCCCTCTGTTAATCACCAGTGATTGGGTTTGTCCACCCCTCCCGGTGCTTGAGCTGTGGGCAGAATGCCCTCATGGGCTTGTACATGCTGGGAGCCCCATGGCTGAGGCTGCAGCTGGAGGAAGGCAGGAGCAGCCTGGGCACACTGACTTTGTCCTCTGAAAGCGTGGGGCACCCCTAATGTCCCCAGGCTGGGGACATCTGCAAGCCACGCCTTGCTGTGGCTATTTTGGAAGCATATAGAATCTACTGACAGGATGGCTTTGACCCTTCCCTAGGACTGTCACCAGGTGTGTGGGTCTGGATCTGGCTCAGTGAGGAAGGATGTGCCTGTGATGCTGCCTGTATTGGACCTGTTCAAGGGAGCTGGGCACAGGCTGGGAGCCAGTGTTGGAGTCAGGGGCCACACTTCTGGCCAGCCCTCTCCTGGTACACTCTGAATTCCTCCCTGCAGGTCCTGATCCTCCCTATTCCTAGAGCAGCCGACACAGTTGCAATTCCCTACAGATGACGACAAGATAAAAGCCTGGCCATGTTTTACAGCAGGAGGAGCAGGTTTGGAGGGTGACAGGTTCCAGGAGAAAGGGATGCAGGTTTGCAGCTGCACGTTCTGGCCGCCTTTGATGAGGGCTGTGATTGATGCTGTGTGTGGAGCAGGCAGCCGTCAGCCAGTGCCACGCTGACCTTTCCCTGACGGGCTGAGCGGCTCTAATGATCTTGATGGAGCTGGCGATTTGTATATTGGGTTTGATGTACAAGGCTTGACGTGGCATGGAGAAATGGGACTGGAGTATGACTGACAGCCCCTTCCCATTAAGGGTGGCGAGGCACAGGCTGTTCTCTAGTGATTCCTTTCAGTGAGAATGGTTTGACGTTATTATATTGGAAGGGAGAAGTTTTGCTGTTAAGTATCTTCCTTTTAATAGCTTCCAAGCTGTTATAAACAGATGAGAATGAAGCGAGTTGCAGGCCAGAAGGCTTATCGCTAAAAAGGCTGTTCAAATTATACACTTAATATTTAGTGAATTATTTTTACCCTGACTTTAATGTTCAGTCCTTAGGCAGATAAAACAATGCAGTCGTTTGCATCTGGGATTCCTTTTTTTCTGTAATTCCGCTGTATAAAATTTCAAACCCTGGACTTCTTGGAGGCAACATTAAAACCTTTTAATTTCTATGAGTTTAGCTGTGTATAAATCACACCCTGCTTGGCACATCTCGTGGGTGCTTGTGGCAAGAGTAATGAATTTCATGGTTTGTTATGAGCTACTAAAACCAACACAAACACAGAAAGCCTGTTGTAATCTCAGCGTATCATTCAAGGAAGCGATTTATTCCTCAGTATGAGCAAATGTCAAGCCATGAAAACAAGTTGTTATTACTAATTAAAACAAAGGGAAGAATAGAAAACATCTCTTGTCATATGTTTGCAGTGCCAGGCTGTCTGGGGGACACTGCAGCTCCATCCAGCTTTGACTGGTGGGACAGCCAGGCTGGGAACCTTGCCATTGCCTACGACAGGATGACCTTCTCTGTGCATTCCTGGAAGGGCACTGCACCATGGTCTCAAGAGGTCTGGGAATGGGAAACCACCCAAACTTAAATTGAGCTGTCACTTTTCATAATTTTACTGTGTTTTTTATGTTTGGGGGATTTTTTTAAGGTTAGCTTGATTGCAGAAGTCTTGTAATGGGTGGAGTTTGGGGTGAACCGACACAGCATATGCCAGTGTACTTGCTGGCACTAACTGGTTTTGTGTCATCCAGGTCTACTTCTTGAAATAAAAAACCATTTGGGCATCTTTCTTCCCACTGAGCAGTTGGGAGGTGAGGAGCCAGGTGCAGTCCTAACCATGTCTGATCCCCTGTGTCTGCAGATACACTAGGAAATTTAAGACTTGAAGGAGACTTGAACACATCACGAAACCCCCTTTTTGTTTCTGAGCCAGTGCATGTGATTTCTGCCTGGATGTGTTACAAGAGAATTGTCTGGATACAGAAAGGTGCTGGATTTACCACATCCCTGTGTATTTAACATAATTTGGGTGCAAGCAGCAAATGGGTCTTTTGTCTTAGCTGGCAAAGAGCAGGCAGCTCTTTGTCCCCTGGTGGGAGTAGAAAAATGACCATCTCAAACCTCTGGTGGTTTCAGGGGAGTTTGACTGGATGTTTGTGCAGCCCCAGGACCTGACTGGGTGCAGGATCTCCCATGGTGCAGCCAGAGCGAGGGAAGCAGCAAAATCCTGCTGGCAGCCAGCAAAGATGTGCACAGTCTGATTTAAGGAGGTAACAACCAGACTTGTGTTACTCATCCAGGACTCTGGGCTGGCCTCAAGACTTGCTTCTGAGCATGGAGGTGGTTGAGTCCCCCAGTCCTGTGGGATGCACAGCTTTGGTGGTGGGACCAGGCAGTGCATGGCTAGTGCAGAGGGGAGCTCAGTGACTGAAGACAAGAAATCCTCAGGACATAACCACTGACCCGAATCACTATTAGACAGGTTTGAAGCCAAAAAATAAAATAAAAATCATCTGATGTGACAGCGACCCTGACAGTGTCAGGCAGTGAGAGGGGCGGCAGCGAGGGAGTCCTGAGCTGCTGCCAAGGCACACGTCAGTGCAGAATTGCAGGGTTAGTTTGTTATCCTGAAAATACATCTTCTATTTGGTGTAAATGAAAAATTAATTCATTGCTGATCAAAGGTTTAGATCTTTGGAAAGCATACCACTAGATAAGCCGAAGATTTATGCATTTCTTTTGTAACATATTTTCAGTGAATGCTTTATTGTTTATGGAAAGGCCCCAAGAAAACTATGTGATTACAAAAATAACTGTGTTGAGTTTATTTAGCTTAGTGCTTTAATAAGGCTTTTGTAGACATCATTAAAGGACACTATTAAAAAGTCTTCAGATGAGAATCCTATCAGGCTAGCAAAGGGAAGAAAACCACAGGAGCATTCTGGTTGTTGTTCACATTTGGTTACTAATTTGATTTCAACGTATAAAAGTAAAAAGACACAGTAGTGCCGAGTTAAAGCTGGAGGCTATGAAAGCCTTACTGTGTTAAGCTCTCTAAAGCTTCTTGCATTAAGGTGATTAAAAAAAAAAGAGGAAGAGATACAGTGATTGATGAAATGCCATTGTCACTGTGCTCTGTGGGTTGCATCAGGGCTTGTAGCCCTTGGGTAGAGACAGGATGAGGATCCTTTTGGGGTGCCTTGACATGGAGGGGATGAGGTGCAGGGCAGTGATGCCCAGGAGCATCAGCACAGTGTGCTGGGTCCTCTGAGACATCATCCCTGTGTTTGTGTGGCTCAGGACTGCCAGAGGACATGGGCAGCAGGGGCTGAGTTCATGGCCACAGCCTTGTTGTCCAGCTCTGGCTGCACACTGGAGGGTGCCAGCCAGGGCCAGGCCTGTCTTGCTGGTTGAATTGGTAGGAAATACAGAAAATTGCCTCTAAAATCAGCCGCAGTGCGTTTGGGCTGTTCTTCCCCTTCTGCGTCAGCTGCTGCTGGGCTCGGTGGTGTTTTAAAAACTGAATTCCTCCTTGCAAACCGACAGCACAGATCTTTAGCCATGGCACTGCCAAAAATGAGTGGAAAGCAGCAGCCGTGACAGCAGGAGGAGCGGAACTGTTTCGGTCAGTCTCAGGCAGCAGCCACATGAAGGTACAAATGGCAGCCCTGAGGAAAAGTGGAGGAGGCCAAATTTTGGGATTAATGATCTGCGTCTGATGTTGTTCTCTCTGCCCCTCCCTCCATCCAGTCCTTTTTTGAGATAAGTCATCCCTGCTTCTGGCATTGAGAAGTGTGAAGAGGGTCTGCTGCCTTGCTAAAAAAGAATAAAAAGGGAGCTCAACCTCATTTAAAGTCCTGACCTGTATTTCATAACTCAGGTTCTCCAAGGAGCTGTCCTCATACCTTGGGCGTATCCCTGTGTGTCTCCTGAAGAGCCAGGCATTTGGCTGGGAGGAGTGGAGCTGTATCCTGCCACGTAGGGTCATCTCACTTCCCTGGTTTTTGCAGTCCCCTTGCCATATCTGTCTGGTGTTTGCCCTCTCCAGCCTCTCGTTCTGCTGCTTATCCCTGCCGTGTGCCAGGGACCACACTGGGCTCATCCTGTCCTGGCACTGGGGCGGGAGCGCTGGCTTGGCCAGTGGAGATTGCTCTGCAAATTACAGGGGTGAGCGTGGGAACAGAGGGGAAAAAAACCACTGAGGGTATCCAATTCTGCATTTCTGTGGTCAGAAAGAGAAATGGGAAAGTAATCTGTTATTGTGCATGTTGCTGTGAGCCTGGACAGGCTTGGTGTGGGCAGGGGGACCTGCTATCCCTCTGATTCCAGACAGGCCAGTGGTGTGTGTGGTTCAGGGGACAGTCTTCATCCCCATGGGCAGCATTTTGGGGCAGCAGAGACTGCAGGTAGCAGTGCTGTGCACTGCCCTGGCACACCGCAGCAGAGGATGCTCACTAAATAATTCAGAAAGGCGACTCAATCTGACATTCATCAGGTTAGTAGCCTGGTGACCTTGAGGACACCAGTCTGCTGTCGCTGTGTGTGGCCGTGCTGTGCAGCCCATTGTCATCAGGAGAGTCAACATTGTCACATGGAGCCCTATTGACTGACAGACAATCAATACACCGAGGTGATAAAATACAGTATTTATGAAATGTGGGCTCTTAGAATAATTTGTTAAATTAGCTGTAGGGATGAGTTTGTGCAAATGGCAGAAAGTTTAAAGTTGACTGGGTTTGGCTCTTTATCATTTAAACTAGCAACAAAGGAAAGAGAGATGGTGCTACTTTTACAAGCAGAGCTGGCCATCTCACACCTCTGCGTTGAAGGAGGGGGCTCTCTGCTCCTGATCTTTATTTCAGCAGCTTTTTACTTCTGGTCGTTTGCTTTCTTGCTGGCAGTTGTCAGCATCCATCCTCATAATGGTGCAAGTCCTTCACGTGACCTTTGATAATGTACTCCACCAGCTCAGTATTCTTCTTGCTGCTTAATGAAACACCCATTTCACCTGCATAATGTGCAGAATCCGTCAAGAAATCTTGTGTGCCTTCTGGAGCTATTCCAACACATGACCTTTTCACAGGCCTCGCAGTAGGTAATGGTAATATGGAGCAATTGCCAAAGAACTGGCAGCTTTCAAAGCAGGAAGGGCTCATTTCCATTCCCCTAAGACAGTTGTGTGTCCAAACATGGCAGCTTCTAATATGATTTCCTGTCTCAGAAGAGCCTCTTTTTTGGATTTTGTGGATATTTAGATTTGCAAGTATTGGAGCAAGAAGTCTGTGAGGAGCAATGGTGACCATACATGCCGTTTGGAGACACAGAGCTCTCTGCTCACAACTAGGTGTGCAGCTGAGGTGTTAAAAGTGTTGATCTGTTATCTTTTACTTCAGCTCATGATTCTCACTTCATGTTATCTTTGTGGATTAATTTAAAAGTTTTCAGTTGCTGGTGGGACCCCTTTCTTGGGTTGGCCAGGAAAGCCAGGCAGAACTCAGCTTTTGTGTCACACTGTGACACACCTTGGGGTGGGATTGTGTCAGGCTGCTGTGGGGTGATCAAAGCTGCTGTAGATCGTCACACAGGGCACGTTGTACAAGGAGTGGAGTTGGACACACAGGCTCGTGCCGTGCCAGCCTTTCCCCTGAGTGGGAGGCCGGGCGGTGGTCCTGCACTTGGAGCACTAACAGACACTTTGCTCCAAAGTGTTTGTAGCTAAAGGGCCTTTGCTCCTTGCAAGTTAATGCAGATAAAGTCAGACATTTTACTTATGTTCAGTGAAAACTAGTGCCAGCAGGACCTGCTGTGTGGAGCAGTTCATATTCCTTGTGCTGGTTGTAGCCTTAGTCGCTGCTGCGCACTTTGAGCAATACATTTCCAGGAAACATGGGTAATTTCTGCTCTACAGCTTTTCTGCTCTACATTATCATTTTATGAGCAGGCTTCTTTATTTGCTTTTGCCCAACTCAGTTTTGTCTCATTTCCTTTGTATTGTAAGTAACATGTTCTGAGTTTAAGAGGAAAAATAAATCATCCTGGGGCCATGGCATGTTAATCATAGAGAGGCAAACTGACTGCCTGCCCACAGTGCCAGTGCAAACTGGAAGGGGCAAAATAGGCTAGTTTAGGAAGCTGAAGGATATGGGGGGATTTTGTCTACAAGTTCTGTTGCTCTGTGTAGGTGGAGAGGACCATCCTTGGCACTCCAGCCATCTCCAGCAGGAGCCCTTCCTCCATGAAAGGAAGGTCTGACCTGGCTGGAGGTAGTAACAGGGTCAGTGCTCAGCCCTTTGACTTGTAGCTGCAGATTTAATTTAAATGAACAAAACCCCACATCAACCTAGCAATACTAAAAGAAACTGTAAAAGCTGAAATATTTAATCAATGCCCCTGAATATTTTCTTTTGTCTGAAGTTGTCTGAGCCAGTTCAGATCTCTGCAGTTCTTGGTTTGTCCCTCTTGGCCAAAAGATCTCACCCTTGAGATTTTAAGTGTAATTCCACGTAATGAAATCTAATTTATGAGCCCTAATAATAATAATTTAAGGCAGTTGAGGCTGCAGAAATACTCACAGTTTCTGCATCCTTCTGTGCTCTGTAAACATAACTAATATTGCCAGAAGCAAAGGCTCTGAAATCTGGAGTTATCCAAATGATCAGCAGTTTTTGGCTCCTGTGCATCTTAGTGTCATTTCACCTGGCTGTCATCCCCCATCTTCATGCCTTTTGTTAACCCAAGGTTGGCAGTTCACAACTTCTCAGGATCTCACCCAGCGCTGAATCTGCATTTCAATCTCCACCTGAATCTGCTGCTCCAGAGTCCAACTCCTGGACTAGGTGGATTCCTCAGCAAGAAGCACTGTATGTTGGACAAGGTTTACTTGCTTTCAGTGGGTTTATTTTAGAATTCACAGAAGCTAGGGTTTTTTAATATCAGTTTTGCAAAGGCTGAGAAGTACACTCCTCCAGTTGACTTGAATTAGAGATTCATTTCTGACCACCAAATTCCCAAGCAACGGAGTTTAAGAGCAGCAGGAGAGATTTGGCAGCGTAGCTCCCTCTCTGCATTTTCTTTTCCAAAGGGAGGGAAACACAGGGGAAAGAGACTTCAGGATTCCCGTTGAGGTGATGTATTCCTGGGGCTCGCAGTACTCACCTGAGACACACATAAAAGGTGTGAATCGTTCATCTGTCGTGGCCATATGAAAGAAAATGTATTAAAATATGCAATGACCAAAATGCCGTTCTAATAACTTGTATTTCCCAGAATATTTAGCCCTGCTGGTGCACAAACATGCTGCGTCTAAAAACCAGTAGGGAATCATAGCAAATGACTACAGAAAATAATTAAGAGGGCATTGAAAGCCAGGAGAAAAATGATACGTTGCTCAGAGGCAGCGGATCATCGCGTTAATAGCCCGTGTACCTAAGGAACCGTGCCTGAAGTTTGACAGCAAGTCGAGGTTGGGTCAGCATCAAATAAGATGATAGTTGGGGAAAGATAATTAGTGTCTTCACACCGTTCAATTTGGGCTGCTGGTGCGGAGCCAGCTCTTTGAAACACGCAAGCCAGCGAGGAGAGCTTTCCCCCCCCCCCTCCTCTCGCTTTGCCTAAGCAGCCTACAGGATTTATTGATTTCGAAGAGCGGGCTGATTTCCACGTAGACACACGGGCGGGTGGCCGGGCCGCGGCGCTGGGTCCGGATGGGATGCGGTGACTTTGGCTTGCTGACATCATTGCTCATTAACATGCAGGAGAGGACAGCAATGCAACAGCGGAGCCCCGCGCCGCTCCCGCGCCGCCAATTACCCTCCGCGGGCTGCATCGCTCCCCGTTAGTGCCTCACTCTCGCCCGGCAAATTGGGCATCCTCTTGCCACCTCCGAGGGTCATTTAGCGAAAGGCAGGCTAGAAGGGGGAGCTGCTGGATTCACCGGGATTGGGAGCGGAGAGGGGGGCATCCTCCGGAGCTGGATTTCAGAGCGAGGCAATTGGAGCGAAAGCGTAAGGCTCGGGGCAGGAATGGCACGTTTTTCCACGGCAGGTTTCCCTCGGAGACGTGCCGGGGTCGGTCCGTGCCTGCTCTGAAGGGCTCCGATAAACCCCCCGTGTGGCGGCAGGCGCTGGCGGTGGGCTGTGCCGCGTTGCTCGGGATGCTTTATGGCACTGCGGTGCTCCAGCTGGTCCTGGGAGCAGCCCACCAGCTAGGACAGCTCGGAAACCCGGCGGATTCTCTCCTCCTGCACTGTCATTGTCAGTGGGAGCAGGTAAGAAAAGCTGACTTTTGCCAGCGACTTCAAAGTTGTGGGTTTTGAGGAGGGATAGAAAGTAGAAGGGAGGAGGAGGAATAAGCAGCATTCCATGGATTCACACAGCTGTGTGCTAACTTTGCTCGGTGTGCTGTGGTGGTGGTGAGCTGCGAGGGGCTGCGCTGTTTCTCCAGCCTTTGCTGTTCTCTGTGTTTATGGATGTAAAAGGTTAATTGTTAAATTGCATTTCTGCAGCTGCAGGACATCAGGGAGAAACAGTGATGCCACTGTAATGGACTTGGCGTTTTAAAAACAATCAGGAAGGCTCAGCTGGCTCTAATAAGAAATAAAAAAAATCCTTCTCTCTCGTGTTAATTGTATTGCTCTGATAACTGATGCTTCCTGAAACCTCTGTTCTCTGCACATTTTTTTGAGCAGACTGCATGAAGTCTGGGGCTGTGAATGAATGCGTTGCTGTTCAGATGTTTATTGTGGTGTATTTGCCTTCCTGAGGATAGAAAGTTTTAAAGTAATAATCTTTCTGCATCCTTCCTTGTTCACATCAGAATGTCGAACTATAAACCAGCCTAGAACTGCAACCTGGGGTTATGTTTTTCAGTGCAGTCTTTTTAAGTCAAATTTCCTTTTTCCCTTGTCCCTTGAAGGAACATTTTAAGCTGATGTGACACAGACGTGACCTGTGACCGTGGAAAGATTTTAATCCAGTTACTCTTTGTTTTCTAGTCATGATTCCTTGGCAGTGCTAAACACAGATTGAATCTTTTCAAGCCATTGAGGATTAGCGCTGGACAGAAAAATGCCAAAATAATTATTCGCACCAGATGCAGTGTCATCCTTTCAGTTTTAGCTCTCTTATCTTGTAACTTATCTGACTTATTTTCATTCAGTGATTATTTCGCCTACTGTGGGAGCACTTACACGTCTCGCATCACTGAGTTGTGTTTATAAGGGTGCCAGCTTGAGCCTGTGATAGAGATTTGTAAAGTAAAACTATCTGCAGCTAACAAGATTATATTTTGCTTCTTATTTTAATCTCCTCCGTTGTGTGTTTTCTACCAGCCAGACTCAGCTTAACAGAATGACCCAGCCTTGCACACTTGCTGTTGGCAGCCTGGCTCGGGCTTGGCCAGCTCAGGCACAGATCAGCCTGGCAGTGTTTGCGTTCACACGCAGGTCGATATTGCCTGTCTCAGAGGATGCTGTCTAAGCCCTAACTTTTGAAGTAATGGCAATTTTTAGCCCAGCTCATCCAACTCCTGAACATTTTGCCTATCAGCCAGGTGTTTTTTTTTTTTGTCCTTTAGGACACACGGCCTGGGAGATGCTGGGATTGCAGGGTGTTTACTGCTTCCCGTGGTTTCTGCTTGTCATGCTGCAAATACAAACTGGTGAAGGCCCTTAAAATAGCACATACAGCCCCAGGGCAGGTCGCTGGGAACCTGCTTAGCTTAGCCTGTCTGGATAGATGGGCTGCATCCAGACAGGCTGTGAGCCTGGAATGGGATGGGGGAAGGAGAGGGGCAGAAAGATAAATACTGCCTGTGGAGAGTCCAGGATTATGCAAACTTGAGAAGACAGTGAGGATCCCCATGCTGAACAGAGACAGACTTCTCAATAGAGAGCTGGGTTTGGATCCAGGGGGAGAGCCTGAACTGGCTCTCTACTGGCTCTAAACTGGCTAGAACCCCATGCCTGGACAGAATTTGCTTCGTTCAGTTACAAGCAAAGCAGAAAGAACCCTCAGCTCTGCATCTTGTTAGGCAGAAAAGCCACCCAATGGTATAAGGAAAATGTGACAAGATAACATACAGGGTAGGACCAGGCTTTGTCACACAGATCCCACATTCACTCTTGGATGGGGTGCCCAAAGGGAGAGTTTGGTATGGTCCTGCTGTGCCTGCTCCCCTGCTACTTTCCCTGCCCCATCTCCATCAGCCAGGGCCCCCATTGGTCTCTGGGGTCCTTGGGGTAGTGGTTTTCCTGCCATGGGGGACACCAAACCCATCTCGGGTGTCTGCAGCTCCTGGGTCTGCCCATTGTCTGCTTTCTTCTGCCTTTCAAAACCATGAGATTGTTTTCAGCATTGTTTGCCCACCAGCCTCAGGGTTATTACTGCTGCTATCAAGCCTGTGCTTCTCTTCAGCTTGAAAACTAGTGGTTTGCATTTCTCCGTGATGGAGGGAAAATATGTGGTTGTTATTGTTTCTGTATGCTAAGAGCTGCACTTTTAAGGGGGGGCAAAAACCCCTAATATAAATATGCTGAGAGTAGTGGTAAGCCTGTGAGCTGGCAGGCTGCCTCCGGCATCTTGGATGTGATGGAGCAGCCTGTTAGACGTCTTTTCTCCTGGCAGGATGACTGGGCAACAGGCTAGAGCCCACTGCAGCTTCTTTTGCCTCTTTTCTCTCTCTCTCTCTCCCACTTGCTTGATTGGCAGCTCACACGGATGTGTAGCACTTTGCCCACCTCTGTCTAACCTCTATTATGAAAAAAAAATATTGAGTCTTCTGCAAAATGTCCTGAGAGCTCCAAGTAGAGAGTTATTAATATCCCTTAATTTAACCATCTCATCTTTATGCATCAGAATTTTCATGGATTGTGTCAGGGGTTGCACCTCATGGGAGCAGCCTGGTAGTGTGGTTCAGGTCAGGAAGATGTTTAAACAGCTTGGGGCTCTCACTCAGCTCATGAGGAGAAATGGGAGCCCAAGCAGGAATCTGTGTTCACTGCGGAGCACTGAGCTCCCCAAAATGCCCTGTCATGCACCCCAGATCCTCCCCCTGTGATATAGCCACAGGTTGGAAAGGTTGGTCATGTTTGAATTCATCCTGGAGTGTTGCTGTGAGGTCTGGCCACAGTTTGGGGCTGTGGTTGTGTGATTCCTTGTTTGCCTAAGAGGGCACCAAAACAGACTAGATGAAGAATTTGGTGTTTTGTGCATTGTGCTGTGTTTTGTCCTAATTTCTTGATATCCCCTGTTGTGCTGATGGTTGTTGTCTGCCACATGTTGCCTCAGACCACAGACAGCAGAATTGGAAGCAGCCTGGAGGTTGCCCCAGGCCGTACCATGGGGAAGAAGTGGTTTGGGGACAGGGCAATGGGGATGCACGGGCAGATGTTCCACCTGCTTCTCAAGTGGATGGTCGTGATTCACCACAAAGAGCAACTGGAAAATCCTCAGAGACTGCTTTTGCTCAGATTTGGCTGCATCTGGCAATACTGGGAATAGTTCTTTTTTAAATTATTTATTCTTTTTCTTAATTAAGCAAGAATAGCTTTTACAATGGTAAAGAATGAGTCCTAAAAATAAAATTAGTCTCCAGCCTGAGACCAAGCATGGATGGCATCATCCATAGAGGAGAATTTTTCCAGGAGTGGAAATGGGGTTTGTGATAAAAACTAAAGTGTCATCCTGGATACCTTCCCAGGTGCTGCTGTTGGCGCTGCAGAGGTCAAGGGGGAACTAAAAGTAAAACAGTATTGGAAAGTTGATTTCCCTCGAGCAAATCAAGTGGGTGGAGCAGATGTTTAGGGAAGATGGAGAAGAGTCTGATGTTTGCATCCTCAGTGTTTCCCCACCTGTTGTGGAGCTTTACAGGGGTGGGTGGCTACGTGTGCTCCCCCATGGCCATAGGGATCTGGGAGACTTGAATCTATAGGACGCGACCAGTTTGACTCCTGGATTATTTCTCCTTTCCTTGGCTTCCTGGCATTGCTGTTCTGCCTGTTCTGTCACTACCAGCTGGTGTTGATCTTTCCAGCCAGCTGTTCCTACAGCATGTTGTGTCAGGTGAGCATTGGCCTCCCTTGGCTGCCCTTGCAGGCCACCAAGGGCACCTTGTCCTCAGACTTTGAGTTACTGCTACTGTAGGTGCCTGTGTCTAATTCACCTCCTCCTCCTGCACCCCAACTGGGCAGCTTTTGCTAAGTTTCCTTTTCAGCGCAGGCAGCACAAAATCTTTGCAGTTCATTCCCACTGATAGTTGGGGTTTTCTTTCAGCTAAAGTGACTGGAAGAGCTGAGAAGTTGCAGAAATGTTTTATCCAGAGATGCTGCTTTGTCACTGAGATCCATGGGGCCTGGGGCCATGAGCAGCAGCTGGCTGGGGGCTACTGGGAGAGTTTGGTTCAGAATATAGTGTTTAAGAAGTTGGAGGAGAAGTCAGAGCTTCAGCCCAAACTCTGTTTTGAGTACAAAAGCTCAAAGGGGCTCCTCTGATGGAGGTCATGGTCAGGGAACCAACAGGAAAGCTGTGTCTGGGTGCTGCCTGTGGCTGCTCCACACCTCAGCCTCTCCATCTCTGGAATAGGAGGGCAGTGCCTCTATTGGAGAGCAGCTGCTGGGCTCTCCTATGGCAGTGAAGGACTATGTTAACTTTTCCATTTAGGTAAATGTTTGCCCTGCCTGTGGGGTCTGGAGAAACGGGTCTGTGTAGCTGAAGCACAGTGAGGATGGGAAGATGCCTCATTAGCTCTCAAATGAGGGGAGGAGATAACAGGCAGGGCTATTAAGGCGCCCTTGTTAGGAGACTCAGGGGTCACATGAGCTGCCCCAAATCCTCAGCCTCTCCCTTTTCCGAGAAATCTTGTGATTTTGTGATTTACTGACTTAGGTTGACCCAAAAACCTCGTTGCAGTCAGAATGATGGCACAAGACTGGAAAGAAATCAGGCTGCTGTGTGTGTCTTAAGCCAAGTGGGAAGGGAATTGCCCGTCTGCATTTACACACCCCATCCGAGCCCAGCAGACAATTGCTTTTTGAGGGATTCCAGATCTTGCATGTTAATGTGTGCATAAATGCATGCAAATCCTATATTAGGGAGCACAGCAGAAGCATTGCTTGGCCCTGCAAGGCTGTGGTATTGCTATTTCTTGCTTTGTCTGGAGACAGAGCTGCTCCCTGATACAGCCCATTTATTTCCGTCCCAGAAGAAACAAGTGAGAAGCAGAGATAAGCAGCGCCGGTGGGTGATAAGGGCTGTTTACTGAGTTCTTTCTTTGTCCAAGAGGAATTTTAACATTTCTGCCACAATTTTAAACTCTGCCTTCACTCTTGCTGTTGCCAGGAGAGGTTGGGCTCTTGCACTGCCCTTCCTCATAATATCTGTGGGTCCCAGCCTGGGCAAGCTTTGCCTCGGTGCAGTTTGTGTGCTAGGTTCTGCATGCCTACCCCACAAGCTGGAAGAGAAGAGCCTTGTAACCAGGAGCTTCTCCTGCAGGCAGGGGTGTGCTGCTCTCAGAACCCCTGGCAGTCCCATCCTGCCCATGCCAGCCCAGGCTCCAGCACACACTGGGAGAGGCCAGCTTACACAGCTCTTTTGCTGGAGCTACACACCATTTGCAGAGACCACCTTTGCCTTGGCTTCAAGCTGTCTACCATCCCTGTTCCCCAGTTTTTTAGCTCTGCTTCTCCTTTCCCATTTTGGAGCCTGCAGGTTTTTCACAGCAGGGAGACCTCACCTCTCTTCAGAAAGCTGGGGTCGTGCTCACAGCTCTCTCCAGAGCCTGTTGCACAGCACTAGGGTTGTCAGTGTGGTTTAGCTTATTGTTGGTGCTGTTGCAGTGATGAAAGGGCTGTGGGAGGCTCCAGAGATGGCAGAGGCTGTGCTTTGCTAACCACGGTGTACAACAAGGGACTGCCTTGTCCCAGAGACCTCACGGGTCAATTGGGTTCACACTGAGCTATATGTGGTTGGACTGGGGCTGGAAGTGTGCTTCTGCATCCCAAGGGAGAGGGCCTCAGAAGCCAGGTTCTCTGCTTGGTGTTTTAGGTCCTGTTTGCTTCAGATTTGCTGTTCTCATCCCTAGAGACAAGAGGACTGGTGTGGGCTGGTGGATCTATTTGCACCATCCCCGTCCACGAACCTGTGGATGGGGATGTGAGTAGGGGTGGGGGTTAGAGCCTCCTCCGAGAGGACTGGCCGCTGTGCCAAGAGCACCACGTAAAAGCAGCCCATGCAAAACAGAGCACACATCCATCTTGTAACTCCATCACATGAAGCTCTGGCCTTGAGGAGAAGAAATTTTTCAGTCTGTTTTTGAGTAGTTTCTGCTTTTTACCATGTGAAGTCAATTCAAGGCAGGCTTCTTTCCAGCTAAATCTGACACCAGGAAATGTTCTTTTTCTCCCCATTTGCTTCCAGCCGTTCTGGCCCCGCTGCAGGACAGCTCTGTGTGCAGCTCTGTGCTGAGCAGCCCTGCTGATGCTCCCCAGCCCGTGCCTCCGACAGCAGCCTGGCTGCTGGCTGGCTCCCATTCTCCTTTCCTCCCTTCTTTCCTGCTTAACAGCTCCTTTATTTACCCTCCATGCCCGAAGCCAGTCGTGCTGTCAACTCTCCTTGCTTCGTTGAGAAACACAACTTCATCAGGTTTCTCCTCACCAGCTCTCAGCTCCTGGAATCAAGTGATGCTTCAGGATGTCCCCAGCTTTTAATAACTTACCTGACGTATCTCCAACCTTGTGTCCTCCCTGAATGTTGGTTTGAGTCACTTCCCTGAGACAAGCTTGCAGGCCTTTATCTGGGATGAGAGCAAGATGGAAAGGCTCCTGAATGAAGTTGGCATTTCCAGACTGTGATTGGCGTTAATTTATCTGTGCTTAAAAAACACCTGCCCACGTTCTTCTCAAGTTGTGTGGGGCTGCACAGGCAGCAGAAGTTGCTGTTGCTGCAGCTTTGGTAAGGTGAGGCTTGTGCCTGGCCAGAGCCAAGCTAATGGGTTTCCCTCTGCAGGTGGTGCCACCCCACCTGGGCTGCAGGGTCTGTGGTGAGGTGTGCGGCACACTGAGCATCTCCAGGCTCTGCTGCTCTTCCTGTGTTAGTGACTAACGGGCTGTTGCTGATGGGAGTGGCCAGGCAGGCTGCCAGCCGTGGCCCTGCTCCTTTCCAACACCCACCAGCTCTCTGCCATGGCATCAGCACCCATAGCACATTGTCACTCTGGTCACTGACACGTGCATTGTCTCACTTCATGCCGCTCTGCTCTGAGTGCGGTGGGGGAATACTGTTTTTTTTCAATTTCATCTCACATTTGAAATGTTCATTTTTATATTACATTTTTACTATGGGGAATTATTTTTAATTATAGTGAGCTGGAAGAGGATAAAATAAAGTTGAGTAAGTGAGACATATGTGAAGAAGTCATGGAAACCTGATCATAGAAGTGGAAAGACACTCCTAGGACGCTGGGTATTGTTCCCATGAAACAGCATATCCTAATGTAAAGAAAATTGTAATTAAAGCTGTTAATCTTCTGCTTTTAATGAGGGGAAAGGAAGGGAACTGAATATCTCAGAGGCAAGATCTTGAGTTTCTTACAGTTTCCCCAGGGAGGTGGCAGAAACCCCATGGCTGGAGATGTTTGAGTTTTAATGGTGCAGAGTTGTCCCGGCTTGGGAACATCACTGCTGAGTAGACAGGCTACTTGTGTCATTTTCATCCTTTGTTTTCCTGAGCAGGGAAGCCACCCACCAGCAATACCCCCTTGCCTGGGGCAGGAGGGAGGGTGGGGTAAATCAGCTTCCTGACGCAGTCTTTAAGCTGGACGTGGAGTGAGCTGTGGGATGGTGATGGTGGGAATGACATCTGAGGTCTACTTGATCATTCATCTCACCTAGTCACTCTTTGACACTGTTATTACAAGTCCTGATTTACCTCATTTGTTAAAAGCCAAGACCTCTGATGCTCTCCTGCCATCTCTCATCTCCTGGACAGGATGTGTCTAGACGGGAAGGAGGCAGGAACCTGCAGGCTGGCTTTTTCCACTTTGGAGTGCTTATACTCCCAGCATTGCTGCTATACAAGCATGGACTGTTGGGTTTGTCCCCCTTTGAAGCTCGTGATTGATGCCCTGAAAGTTAAAATTTGGCTAAGAAGCCCTAAACTCCATTAGAATAACTATCTCTAATGCTGAATCTGGGGCTTTGGAGATGTGAATTATTCTTAATATCTTGTTGCCTGTTGAGCTGCTTGTTAATCATATAGTGAAATGAGATGGAAACAGCAATGACACCGGTGGCTTTGCTGAGGCAGAGCGCCCTTCCACGGTAGCAGATTAATTAAAGTATTCACATGAAATGGTACCTTGATTATTTTTTAAGGAAACAGCCAGAGGCGATGCCAAGACTCTCTGACTGGACGCAAACCAGACGCTGGGGTGTGTGGGGGTCGCTGTGTGGTTTAGATCTGATGAAAGGCAGGAAATGGGAAAATCTGGCAAATCTCCCTGGCTTGACTTAACGGAGCCTCTTGACTTTTGCTGGAGTGCATTTTTTGTGCTGTAATGGCCAAATGGAAATTCAGACTCGAAGTTGGATCCGAGCACTGGTATGCTTAGCTGGCTTGTATGCAGTGGTGAAGAAGAAGGAAAGGTGTTTGAAAATTCCAGTCCCTGGTTTAACTATTGCTTCCCTCTTAATTCCTTTGTTTTACCTTAGAGCAGAGAAACCTGCAATGGCAGCAGTAACTTTTCCCTTGCTATTTGTGTAGTACCTTATTATTTCTGAGATGTCTCCCTTCTGCTACCCAAGTGAAATCTTATCTCATTCCTCAGAAGTCAGTGGCACTTCATTAGTGCAAATTAATTCAGAATCCTGTGTGGTTGCTTTAAAATAGATACCATTGACCCAGCCAGTGGAAGAGCACTGAGTTTTCAGAAATAGAAGCCAATTTATCAGCATTCCCTTTAACCTCTTTTTCTTTGTTGAGGGATGTTTTCAGCCAGGTTTGTCCTTCGCTGTTACCCTGGTGAAGGGGTGTGATGATTAGAGGGATGGAACACCGTCCTATGAGGAAAGGCTTGACACAATTGGGATTGTGCAACCTTGAGAAGAGAAGGTTCTGGGTGACCTTATTAGTACTTTGTCAGCCTTTCAGTACCTGAAGGGGGCCTACGAAAAGGCTGGAGAGGGACATTTTGCAAGGGCATATAGTGATAGGACGAGGGGGAATGGATTTAAAATTAAACAGAGAAGGCTTTGATTGGATATTATGAAGAAATTCTTTACTGTGAGAGTGGTGAGGCCCTGGCAGACGTTTCCCAGAGAACTTGTGGATGTGCCATCCCTGGAGGCGTTCAGGGCCAGACTGGGTGGACCTCTGGGCAACCTGCTCTAGTGAAAGGTGTCCCCATCCATGACAGGGAGTGTTGGATCTAGATGATGCTTAAAGTCCCTTTCAACATAAACCGTTCTTTGATTCTATGCCATCCTTGCAGCCCTTCAGATCAATGCTCGGATTCAAGCCTTTGGAGAAAATCTCTAACAGAGAGGGGAAAGCAGGAACAGCCCCTTAAAATAACTGCTAAGAATAAGTGATATTTGCAGTGAATTAATCTAATAGCTGTTGAATTGCAACCTGTGGGCTGTTCTTTCAGTTCATCTTGTGCTTCCCTCCCTATTCTGCTGAGCGGTAGCAAGTGCTGCTGAGCAGGGTGGTTAAGATTCCATTGTAGTGTGACTGTGGTTTTTGTAGCCTCTCTTAATTTAATTTGGCTTTATATGTTCAGAGTATAATCAATTTTTATGCTACTTTAATAAGCAAATTTATGCTATCAGCATGCTAAAGGGACTTGTCATTCACAGCTTCCCAGTCAATCAACCATTTTCCATGTTAGTGAAGTGCTCAGCTGTCCTAAATTAGGTAACAGCTCTGCAATCACAGCTGGAATGTCAACCTGCACCAGTCCCTTGCCTGTGCTGGCCCCTGGAAATCCTCCTCGTGGTGCAGTAAAGGGACAAGCAATTGCATATCCCCAAACACTGGGCAGTCTAACTCTGCTGAATTGCCAAGTGTTGTTGCAGCAAATATGGACTTTCATTTCCTCCCTGTAAGAGACAAATCCTGCCTTTGGAAATGCCTGAGCATAAGAAACAGTTGAGTTTAGTCTCTGCAGGTCAGCAACTGGCAAACATCACTCTGCTTTCTTATTTAAAGTGCAGCTCACCAGGACATCACTTTTTCCTCTCTCCTCACCTTGCAGGAAGATTTGCCTTCACTGTAAGTGCTCCCAGGAAGAGCACATCGTAACAGTAATGCCTCTGGAGATGGAGAAGACGGTCACAAAGCTCATGTTTGACTTCCAGAGGAATTCCACTTCTGACGACGACTCGGGCTGTGCCTTGGAGGAGTACGCGTGGGTTCCCCCCGGCCTGAAGCCCGAGCAGGTAACGATGACACTGCCTGCTTACCAGAGAATAAGTGTGTTAATGTGTTCTTTGGAAATAGTTTCCCTGATTTCTCTTCTAGGGGTGCAAGCACTTGTTGTGTGTGGCTGTTTCTGGGTGCCCTGGAGAGGCTTGCAGAGACGGGTCTGGTCTGAATGCACAAATGGAACCAAACAGACATATGATCCTTGTAGGACCTGTGGTTTACTGCGTCTGTAGATGTAATTGATAATTGAGAGAGGGGAAACAAAATTCTTCCAGGATGGGATTTGTTGTGGTTGTGCAAGGGAAAAGATACAGACATATCTACTAATGTTTCATGGGGAAAAAAGTGATGGGACTCCAGTGTTCCCCGGGGACTCAGTGCTTGTGTTGTGCCCTCCTGGACCACTTTGCTCTGTGGTAAGTCCAGGGCAGACAGTCAAAGCTGGTAGATTACTCTGAAAAATGGGCCAAAGGCTTTGTGGTTCGGGTTTTTCAAGCGTGATGTTTATGCCTTACTGGAAGGAATAGCTCAAATAAAGCTCAAGTCTCTCAGTGCAGGAATTGAGCTGGATGGATTAGACCTCAGTGTGCTGTCTGTACAGAGTGAGCATTGATTCTGCTCCCTCCAGTTTACATGATTTCTTTGGGTTTTATGCTGGTCTTTTATGTGTTCGACTCAGAACTTAATTTGCAGAGGAGATTGCAGAATGAGCTTAGCCTTGATAATTGCTATGGCAATCATTTAAAATTGTGTAAGGAGGCTGGGAGAGGGTGGAAAGCTTTCATTCTTGCTGTTGTAGTTGCTGTCTTTAAATACTGTGTTTTCCTGAGCTTTTATTCAGACCAGCTTAGGCATTTCCTGAAATATTTTGGCACCATCCGTAGGCTGTAAATATTATCTGTCTGATTAGAGAAAATCCAGTTGTTTGGTGGTTTGGGTTTTTTTCCTTGTCTTTATAAGCCTCGCACAGTGCTCATGTGAAACTCCACAGCACCGTGTGTTCCTTTTGGTGCCATCCAACCGTGCAAATCAGGCAGCAGCCTTGTTTTCTGTCACCTTCCTTATGTTAGAGGCTCCCTCTGTGCCTCCCAGGAGGTACAAGACATGGTATGTGGAGAAATGCAGATGGTCCTGAAGTAGCTCTGCTGGTCCATCATGTTGCGGGGACCTGAACCAGTTGGGTTTGGAGAGTCCTCTTGAAGGACCAGTCCCAAGCTGGTGCCACCTGCTTTCTGCACTGTTTTCAGTCCAGGCATGACGGCAGCTTCTGGAGCCCAAGCTGGCCCATGTTCCTGTAGCTTTGAGTGGAAAATCATGTATTTAGTGACAGGTGGCACCTGACCAGGTAGACATGGTCTCTAATGAGCACAGCATGGCATGGACAGCAATTGAAACTGACTCTGAGCACGGTGGTGACATATTCCTGAAGATCTGTATGGTTCTTTGATTCCTAAGGTGCTCTTTAGGAAATACTGTGCCATTAGGGCGTTTGGGATGCTCAGGAGAAATTGGAAATCCATTAGCTCTATCAGTAGCTACTGACATCTCATGCATTACCCAGGTTAATGTATTTTTAGGTTCTTCCAGCATCTATTTCTTGCAGAAGTCACAGTGCTCCTCAACATGAACACTCGTTTTCTCATTATGCTCCTTGGTCTGCATTTCTGGACCTTTTAGCAGATTTGCCACTTCAGACCCATCTCTAATCACCATGGAGATGAAGAGCAGCCTTAAGCAGAGCTAGAGACAGGCACTGAAATCCATCCAGCAGAGCTCATTCACCAGCCCTTTCATGACTTTTTACATGTTAGATGAGCCACTAAAGAGATAAAATTGAAGTGTGGCTTCCCTGGGCTGCACAAGAGCCATGTTGCAGGGCTGAGATTTGTCCCTGGGTGAAGAGCAGCACCCTGAATTTCATGGAATCATGGAATGTTTTGGATTGGATGGGACCTTAAAGATCACTTGGTTCCAATTCCCCCCACCATGATCAGCAATGGCACCCTCTAGATCAGGTTGCTCAAAGCTGCATCCAGCCTGGCCTTGAGCACTTCCAGGGATGAGGAATGTCTCCAGTAGTTAGCATGTGGTGGGGATGTCATAGGGTTGGGGGGTGCCCTGGGCTGCAAGAGGGGCCCATTTGCCTCCCATGGGGTGGGAGGTACCTCTGCAGCGACTCACTGGATCCGTGCAAGGCTGCAGGCAGAGGCACAGACATGTGGCTTGTTGGTTAATGAGTCAGGTGTGTGCATGTGATGCAGAGCCTCTGCAAGGCTGTGTTTGCCTTGGAGCAGCTGTTGGGCTCTGCTCTGGCTGAGGACACTGCTGTCAGGCTGGGCTGAAAACACAGATTTGCAGGAGGGGAATTTTTCTCTGCCTTCTGCACTTTCGCTGTCTTACTTTTCTGACGTGAAGCAGATGAAATGAAACAACTTTTTCTGCAATATTCTACTTTATTAAAATCTCTATGCAGCATATGAACTGGGGAGGTAAGTGTTCCCCTGAAAGAGTAACGCAATTTTCTTATTATACTTGGACGACAGCCGTCCTCCCTCACTGTTCTTGGGAGACAGCGTTCACATCTCACTCAACGCAGCAATTTACAGGATTTCAGCAGGAAGGAGTTGGCCTGCAAACATGACATCGGTTTTTGGCAGTATCCACAGGTCATTTTAGAATTTGGAGAGTCACTTCAATCCAAAACTTAAGTGTTATCTAAAGGGAAATCGACTCAAACCTATAAGATCTTACTGGATTCCTGAACACTAATTCAGGCATCAGATGGTCTTTGGTACTTGTCAACTAGTGAAAATCATGCTGGTTACTCAGTGTCCACTACTGAAGAGAAAAAAGCATTGGTCCAGTGTTCACAAGTATTGATCCAGACATTGGAATGAGGAGTGGAGCTGAAAGTTGTCCCTTGCATTATGATTCATTGATGTGTAAGATTAGAAAGTGCTTTACTCAAAAGCCATACATTTTATTTATTTCTAAATACATTTATAACACTGAGATTAAGATAGGAATGTAAAAAATTGTAATACCGCTGTGTTAAGGTATGATAAAAATTCATATGCAAAAACAGCTAAAATGTATGCTATCTCTGCTCAAGAAAGAGAGGTATAAACTGAATGGACACTGGAAATGCTATTTCATTAAGAAGCTGAGAAGAGCTTCATTTGTTCAGCCTAACAAATTGAAGGGTTATGATCACTCCTATGCATTAGAGGAGGAAGAGCAGTTATTCAGGCTCCAACTTTGGCACAAGAAAATAGATATAAACTGGTTCCAAATGCATTCAGGCAGGAAATTGGAAGAGATTTCAAACCATCAGAGGTGTAAGGCTCAGCGGCAACCTGCCAACAGGGGAGTGATGGGTAAAAACCCAAGACTGAGCTCCATAAATTACAGTGTGATTAGGAAATGTGGTTTCTTGTAGTAGCAATCAGTGACACAGGATGGCCAGGAGGCTCCTGTGGGGCCTAATCCCACTTGGATTGGACCTCAATAAGAGCTTGTTTTATGGCAGAAGAGGGACTTCTGGAAGATGGGGATGCAGATGGGAATGGCAGAGGTGGCTGTACAGAATCTCAGGACATGGGTTTTGAGAAATACACCTTTTTGCTGCCTATAGTTTAATGGTTGGATAAAGAAATGTGTGAAAGTCTTGAAATGGTCAGACACCGATAGAAATGTGCCCTCAGCAAAGCCAGATCCCAGACCAAGCCTGGCTGCAAAGTCAGGGAAGGCAGCTTTGGGAGCCAGTTTGTCTGCTGGGGCTGGCAGTCTGACAGCTGATTCTCCTTGCTCTGGCATAAGTTTGAGGGCAGATGCTTAAAAATAAGCCCTTTTGTGATGTGTTTTTCACATTTTTAAGCAAGGAAGGCATGTGTAAATATATGTGAATGTGCAGCCTTGAATTCCTTGGGCCTGTGGTTTGGAGAAATCCAAAGGGGTTGTAACATGCCAGCTTGAATTTCTGAATACAAGGGATTTTTGAGGATTTCTGTCTTTATTGTGTCTCAGTAACAGGAGCAGCTGGTTATGGGCAGAGGTTTCCAATTAAACAAAAGATGGGGCTCTACTTCAGTGGTGGTGTAGGTTTCTGTGTGGCTCCAGCATGCCAATATTTGAGACCCTTGTATATGCCATAAGAACTTGTATCCTTCTTGCTGTCAGCAAAGTTGCTCTGGTTGAGTCCCTTAAAAAGTTATGAAAATCTCATCTGAACTAAAAGCAGCAGCACGAAGGTTCAGGGGACCATTTTCCTTTAAGGTGACCATTAGATCTTGGACCTCAAGAGCATTGCAGTGATGTGAAACTCATAGCTGTCACAGAGAATTTATTCAGGGGCTAAGGTACATAATAATTCCTCTTCTTGATCTTTTGCAAGACCTGCAGCAAGGGCTTGAAGAATGACAAAACCTCCAAAACTTCATCAGCTGCTGTTCAGGTCACGAAGTGAGGAAAGGAGAGTGGAGGTGAACCTACATCGAACATGCATTTACACCCTATCTACCTAAAGATACCCATTTTTATCACCCTGGTGTGGTACAAAGTGCGTTATCTGGGCCAGGCCTCTCTAGGGTGAGGTGTGAATGATTTGTGCCTGTGTGTCAAGGTCAGGTGCATTGTACCTTCTTGTCCTTTCGTGAGACCTCTCGGTTCTGCAAATGGTTTCACTCCTCAAGAGGCTAAAGTCTTCCGTGCAGTAAGGAAGGAATAAGACAGAACAAAGTACTCCTGTGCTCCAACCATGTAGTAACAGGGAGCAGATAAGCTCATTTATGAGCCAGCAGGGGAAGGACAAAAGCCTCGTGAAGAGCTCTACCTTCCTGGCAGGGCAGGGTAGATGGGAAGCTGAGGGTGCTGAGAAGAAGCTGTAACTCATGAACTGCACTCCCAGGAGCTGCAGTTGCCTCTCATTTTGCCCCCTAACACATGTGCATGCTGAAGTATTTTAACCCAAAAGCTGCATTTCAGCACAGTTTAAAAGCTCTCCAGTTTCACTTCAAGGTAGCGGTAAGTCCATCACCTTCCCAGTGAACTCTTTCAGTCTCTGAGTAGCCTGGCAGCTAGCAGCTCTTATTTCAAGGCTGGAGCTGTCTAAATCCAGCCTCCAGGCATCCAACTGTACCGAATGCTTCCCAGCTGCTGCATGGAGCAGCAGACCCACACATGGGATGCTTTTTCCATGTGTGATGCAATTGCTGCGTGACTTGGGGGCAACTGGGGCAGGTTAGGGGATCCTGGAGCTATTCCCTCCTCCCTGGAGCAGGGCGGATGGAGGAGTGTGAGTACATCCCATGCTTCAAAAGAAAACATGGCAAAACCACGTGTCTGGGCTTTTGCTCCATTCCTGTATCCTGGGGTATTGGCCTGATCGTGGTGAGCTGATGGAAACTGTTAAAATTACTTAATCCTTGAACAATCTTATTATCATGGAGGGAATCAGCTACTTTTGGTGGGCCCATAGGACTCAAACCACTACCTGACATGGTTTGCTCAGTTCTGAAATTTGAAACAGCTGTGTTGGTGGTCAGCAGAGGTGAGAGGCAAGGGAGGAGAAGGGAGTGGGAAGGGAAACTGAAAAACCCTGGACTACACAATACAGACTTATCCTGGAGGTTATTCCAGCATGCAATTACATCTTTCCCATGTTGCAGCATTATGCTAGTGTGCTACCCTGTGCCTTAGAAATCCAAGAGCATTTTAAGTGTGATACCCAGGGGAATGATCAGCGACGATCAATGCAGAGGATGATCATTATCATTCCTGGTGCTCCAGGGGACCCTGAGCCCCAGAAGAGTGGCTGTGCCGGTCAGACCTCGCAGCACAGACCACTCTTGGATGCTACTGAAAGGACTGATCTGGCTCCTTTTAATCCCAATTCAGTTTCTGCTTAAAAAAGAAAAACCATGTCATACGCTTTCACAAGTCTAAAATGTGTGGATGTACGGCCTTCATTTAAATGCTCCTCTTTGATGCCAGCAGGAAGCAATGTTTCCACGGGATCTCTTACAGACCAAGAGCTGCTCCAAAGGCTTGGCAGGAATGGATGTCATTCTCAACTGGGGAGCAGCAAGGCTCAGACGCCTCGGCTGCTGTTAGCCTTGGGAGAGGAGCGTGTGGAGAGCCACAGAGCGTGCCAGAGAAAATAGCACTTAGAAAAATGCTTTTTCCTTTGTTCCCTGCCTTTGTCCCTCTGACTTAGGAGTGGGTTTCCAAGAGCAAACCCACCATTGTGGGATGCTGGACTGCCCGGCGCCACAGACGGTATCTACCTCCCGCTGCCGTGTGCTGGCACATGGGCACTTTCATGAATCTGAGAGTGATACAGGTCTTCTCCCAGCTGGGGTTTTGGGGTCTGGGGGGACACTCTGGATCCCTCTGGCATGCGTGCCTGGCTGCATCCCCACACTTGGCAGACCCAGCCAGCAGTTTCCACTCTCTTCTCCATTTCAGAGCATCTGGCCTTGCTGTAAGAATTGTTTTGCTTCAAGAAATAAATAAGTGCTTTGTATCCTAATGGCCTTGGAAAAGGAGGACGTGCCAGATTCGGGCCAAAGCACACTGAACCCGTTTTCCAGGCTCACACGTGCTGTCATCTGTGGAGCTCGTGTGTGAGCCGACGTGTACGAGCACTTGCAGTGTTTCACAGTCACATTGGGAAGGTTATTTGCATGTGTCTTGTTTGGGATTTTTTCCCCCCCTTGCTTTTCCATGTGAGGCCAGCGGGAATGAGAGAAATACCAAAGCATCAGATTCGTTTCTCTGTCGATTTTAAGTGCTCGGTGTAAAAGATCATTAATGCCTGATGTGTGTTGTTCAGAAACTGGCACTGGGGAGGAGCAGGCAAGCCACAGGAGCAGCTCTGCTCGCCTGGGCTTGTCAGACCCACTGACTGCCTTCCTCCCACTGCAGCCAAATCCTGCGGGAGCTCGCACGCAGTGAGCCAGGGATTGGGTCACGACTGAGCACACACACATCAGCATGCCAACAGTTCCCTAGGCTGATGCAGTACCTCTGGATGGCATGGGATGGCCTGCCAGGGCTGTGGTACCCCAGCATGGTCCCAGGGGAAACGATGCTGCCCTGGGCACAGGGTGGGGGGATGTCAGACAATGCTGGTGTGCCTGTGTTTTGAACGGACTCAGTTTTGTGTGATGCTTTAACACGCTGTGCCTGAGTGGTGGCTGACCCATCAAAGTCCCCTTTCTGTGGACATCTGTGTGCAGGCCCCCTACTGCACACAGGCCAACATGTCCTGCCCTTGCACGGCTCTTTGCAAAAACCTCGCAGGTGGTTTTGCAGTTTATTTGGTTTTGTGATAGGCAGGCGGGATTGCCCAGCTGGATGTGCTGGAGCTGTGAGGGCTGAGCAAGTCGGCGCCCGTGCCAGGACACCGTGTGCTCCTTTGTAGTCCATCCCAGAAGCACAGTCATCCCAAACAGCCCGGTTTGGTGGGTGCTTTAGGAAGGGGTGTTGTACTCAGGGTGAATACAACCAAACGCTACTTCCCAACAGCAATTTGTGATGCAAGAAACATGATATTCCCCCTCCACCTCCTTTAATTCATTGATCAAAGAGGTGCTTCATCCAATAGTTTAAATTTGCAGGGTGTTTGCAAACTATTCCCTCTAGGAGGTGTAACACTTTGCTCACAGATACGCCCATGTGGATTTTGTCTTTGGTCACCCTGGGACTGCCAGGACAAGCTGCAACCCTGCCTTTGTTTAGCAGGGCCAGGGTAGGTTTGTAAACAGTCAAAGTTAAACTGGAAACACACTCCGAACCTAGGAATACTGCAGAACACAAAGGCATTTGTAAACTATTGTAATTACTTTCCTCAGTGCCTTTGAATAAAGTTGGCTCTACTTTAAAGGCTTTTTCCTACCCTCATTTTGCATTATGTTCTTTCCTTTCCCCTGGTTTCTTTCTCTTTTAATTTCTATCTCCCTCTCCTGTCCCATGCCCCCTCCCATTTTAGCTTCAAGCAGCTATTAATTTCCAGAATGTGTATCAGTTTTTGTTAGCAAAACTTGGTGTTTGGACATTTTCCTTTTGAAGGTGAGAATAACACCCTGGGAAGATGAGTATCTACTGTGCTGGGTTGTGGCAGCATGGAGCCTGTCTGAGTGCCCGGGAGATGTCCCCAGGGTAGGATGGAGCTTGCCCAGCTGGCCTGAACCCACAGCTGGCCTGAACCCACAGCTGGCCTGGTGTCCAGTACACTGGCCAGCCCATCCCCATGATGTTGTCTGAGGCCTTATTGTAACTCACAGGATCACAGTGCTAAGTTGGAAGGAACCCACAAGGATTATTGAGTCCAGCCCATGGCCCTGCACAGGACCATCCTCAGGAGCCACATCATGTGCCTGAGAGTATTGTCCAAACGCTTCTTGAACTCTGTCAGGCTTGTGTTCCAGATTCCTCTGGTGTTTCTCTCATCCAGATGTGAACAGAGGTCAGAGCAAAGTAGGACAAATGGAGAAAGTGAGGATGAACTTAGTCCAGCCTCACAAGTGGCTCCTGTGATTTAGTGATGCTTGTTGGGATAATCATGGGCAGAGCAGATCTGATGTGAGTGGAAGTAGGAGTGTGTAGAGCTGCTGTGTTGTACGGCACAAGTATTTAGTAATAAAAAAGTTCCAGCACTATTTGAAAAGGAAATGTTATCCATCCAGGGTCATTGCCCCTCACTGTTATCTGGGTGCCGCTCATGTTGCAGAGCCTGGAAGGGCAGTGAGGAGCCGTCTGCTGGTGTGTGTGGGGTCTGGACCTGGCCCTTCAAGGCTCACCAGCTAAAGGCTTGTGCATGCTCTGAGCCAGAGCTGGACGGAGCAGGCATTACTTTAATGTAAAACAGTGACCTTTTGTACAAAAGCAAAGTGCAGACTGAGCAGTTTTAGTTTTCCTGCAAATTAATTTTTTCTGCAGGCCTTTTCCCCGAAAAGCCAGATTGATCTGAGAATCCCCTTTTCCTTCTTTATTTTTGCTTATTCTTGAGCCAACCGCTCACTCGCCGGGTCAGAAATGCAGCTGGCTGAGCACAGAGTCATGGATGCTGGCAGACTGTGACACTGTCCCTTCCCAGCTTTGGCTCTTCCCTCCAGGGAGCTGGGTGCTTGTTGTGGGAATGAGTGATGGTTGGGAGACGGTTACTCATACAAGCCTGGCTTCGTGTCAGTCTGGGCACGGGGTGTCCTTTTGCTCTTCATCTGCACTCTAAATGGATCCCTTGGGATTGGAGCAGTGCCTCATGTGAAAGGATCTGTGCATCCCTCAGGTTCAGGCTTATCCCCAGGAAGGATGGTGGCTGGAAGAAGCCCTTGGTAGGCATCAGGATTTCTTTCCCCATGAGACATCCCACGAGCGCTGGGCAAAGACTGGCAGCTGTCTCCATTCCATCCTCTCCATGAGCACCCCTGCATAAGGTCCCTTTGACTGACACAGATCCAAAGCAAACCCTTTCAGGTTATTTCAGGCAACAGAACACAGGTTGGAGCCTGTTATATTTATTTTGTTTTGCTTCTCAAACCAAATTGCCCATCCCCGCAGAGCTATGTTGCTGGTGTGATGGGAACCAGTTCCTGCGGACCTGCTGAGACTAAATGGAAAACTTCCCAGTGGAAGCAGAAGCAGAGCTGGGCATGTAAGTCCTGCCACATTGGGCTCCAGGAAGGCAGCACCCAGTCTGCCAAAGGAAGAACTCCAAATCCTTGCTTTTTGCCCAGGGTGTGCGTCTTGGGGCTCATTGCTTTAGGTATTTGGCAGCTCTTCACAAAAAGAAATAATTTATGGTCTCAGCCAACTTCAAGGACTTGGTGGGCAAAAAAACTTGGTTGTAAGAAATCAAAACAGAAACTAACCAATGTGAGTGCAGGGCACAGCGAGCAGCCTGTCTGCACGTGGGGAATTTGGCAGGAGAAGCCAGCAGGAGTGTGTGCTGGCCGGGCAGGCGCAGCGTGGCAGTGCGGAAGCCTGGCAGCCCAGTAAAGGAGATGGCAGCTGGGGCATCACTGGGACATTTTTAACTGCAAACTCTGATACAGACTTCCTGCATGAACTCAGGGAGCTCATTTAACATCGTGATGCTGCCATTTGTCCTTTCCAGTGTGTGTGTATTTGTGACCTTGTGTAGCACATCATAAGAATTTAAGTGTTTCTAATGTACTTTGATGTTCCTGGATGAAGGATGCTCTATAAATGCAAAGTAAGTATTCTAATGTATGTAGTTTGTTTTCTTTTTAACATAACAAAATACTTCAACCATTCTTTCTTTGACAGTTTTCATAGCTGGTGGGTCTGTTTCTGCTGTGCCTTAGCAAAACAAATTTAGGGTTTTGCAGTGGCATATGCTCAGTATGTTCCTCAGCTTCGTGACATGAGCAGTTCCCTTGTCATCAGCACTGCAGAGTTATGGGTGGAAATCTGCTAAAAATCTCCCTTTCTGAAAAACCTGATGATGGGGAAAGGTGGATGGTGACATCAGTTTAGGGAGGAACCATAAATTGAGAAAAGCACTGGGGCAGCTCTGCTTGCAGGTATCTCTGAATGAGCACAGGGAGTGAGATGAATGCAAAGCAATTATTCCTGAATAAAGGCAGGTTTGGATATTTATTCTGGAATAAAAGGGTATTTCCTCATGTATATGAGCCACCCCCACTGGCCTGCAAGCCCATGGGATAGCTCCTGGGCCAGCCAGCCCTGTGTGACCTGACCTTGTGTCCCCATCCCTCGCGGTGACCCATGGCAGCGTGTCATCCACAGCTGCTGTGGGGTTGTGTGGTCAGAGAAGGCTTCCCTGCAGAGAGCCAGCCCAAGTGGTGCTTTCTAGGCCAAAGTCCAAAGCACCCAGCAAGGGAAAAAGCTGATCAGAAGCCACTGCAAAGGAAGTATCATTTGGGAAAAGCCCTGTGAAAGCTGCAGGCGGTGCAGCCACTCCAAAATGAATTGCTGAGTGCTTAGGGAGCATCTCTAGTCTAATCCCACCGTGACAAAGGCAGAAAGCTGTGTGTACTGGCAGAACAGCCTGCAGCTCTCTAGCCAAGAGCAGATTTAAGGAAGCCAACCAGCCTTCTGCTCCTGCCCAGGGATCTGGAGACATCTGGGTCTGCAGAGAATTGCAATCCCAGCCGAGCTTTGCCTTACCTTTACCTTCTCCTGGTTCTTCCCTGAGCTGTTCAGTGTCACTGTGGCCATTTCAGAGCAGCTCCTCAGCCAGTGAGTCCCCTCCCGGTGCTGGCCCAGCCCTTGAGTGCACGTCCCAGGTGTGGCAGTCGGAGGAGAGACGCTGGGGTTCAGGGTGTGCTTCCTCTCCGGGCTGCGCTGCACTCCCAACTCCGAGCACGCCGTTCCTCAGCCTCTTCAGTAGCCGATTTTAATTACACGCTCTGAGACAAAAGAGAAAAAACTAAGCCTTCCAACAGATTTTATCTGCTATTTACTTCCACAAATTGCTGCAGAAGAAAGCCCGGAGGGTTTTGATGGAGGTGGAGGCTGAGATAGCCGGCAACTCGGAGGCTGCCGGGGTGCAGCCTTCTTAACCTGCCCTGCCGAGGCAGGTGCCGACACATCCCCGCAGCCGGCACAACATGCTCACGCTATGGAGGCTGACCGAGCAAACGGTAACGCGCCCTCTTCGCCGGGGCTGCCACCCCTCTTCCTCGGGGAGAAAAGGCACTAAACCCACAGCAGCTCCTGGCTGTGTTTCCATGCTCAGAATCTTTGGGAAGACCCAGCGCCCGCTGGCTCGGGGTGGCTGCTGGCTGGGCATGGGGGCTCGGGTGGGGAACCCCTCTGCAGTCCTCTCTCTTGCTCCATAGGTGCACCAGTACTACAGCTGCCTGCCTGAGGACAAGGTCCCCTACGTCAACAGCCCGGGAGAAAAATCCCGCATAAAGCAACTTCTGCACCAGCTGCCACCGCACGACAATGAGGTCAGTATCCAGAAAGTGTCCTCAGACATCAGCAGGGCTGCAGGTGGAGAGTGGATGCATCTCCTGGGGGTTTCTTGTGGGAAGTGTGGCTCATTCTTTCTCAACTCCTTTTGCTTTTCAGGGAGGGGGATTTGCTTGAATTTTGGCCATATTGCTGTTTAAATGGCTATATTTGCTTCCTGGTTTGATTGATTTGGAAGGGGGGGAGTTTTTTCCTTCTCAAGTTAAAATTTTTTAATCATCTTTCTTCAGTTTGCTGAAGTAAAAGCATTTTATCAGCCCTTGGAGGCCAAAGCCCAGTTAAAAGTGGCTTGTAATACTTTTGAGATCATATGGAGATAGATCCAAAGTTGTAAAAGCCTTTTCCCAGGTGCTATTTCCAACTCATCTTGGGAGTAGGAGTGAGTGTACCAAGGAGGGGCTTCACTTATGCTGAGCCTCACGAGCTGGAAGAGCCTGGCAAGCCAGAGGTTGAGTCAAAACCAGTCAGAGCAAATAAACTTTCTTACATCTCACAAGAACGATGTGAGGCAGCAAAAAGGGTCTGGTCTTTGATGTCCTGATCTCACCAGTGAGAACACTGGCTTTTGGTAACCCGCAGAATTTCCCTGTGTAAACAAAAAGAATCATTTTCTTGCTGCTTTCTGAAGAAGCCGCTCTGGAAAATACATGCAGGTAACGTGTTTGATCTAGGTCAGATTTTAACAAGTTTGCCTGTTCATGGCTGGGTGCCACAGGCACAGTGCAGCGCTGGCAGCTCAGGGGGAGCTCCAGGCACTGGGAAGGGGCTTCTTCCTATACACCCTCGGGCCCCAACCTAACTGCTTGCTTCCCTGGCAGCTACCTGAAACCCACAGCCTCTGACAGCCAAAAATGGGAGAATACACACAAATGCTGCTACTGTAGCCCATGTTGCTGCAATTTGGACACGTGAGTCTGTGTGTATTTTCTGCAAATTGGCACATTTTGCATCCAGTTTCCCCTCATGCTCAGTTTTACTCCTTTGAACTTTCAAAGTGTGTTGGTTGCTCACATGAATAGCCCTGCTTGGCCCATGAGCCTGTTCTCCCGAGTAACGGAGGCTGGATTGGGCACTGGTGCTCCACGTGGCCACCTTGACTCTTCACTCATACTCTCCATTGAGATGCAACCAGCCAAGACCTAAGCCTGCAGGATGAAAATAGGCAGGAAAACCTCAGAGTTTTATAAGCTTCAGGGAAATTGCATCATTCATTGTTTGTGTCCTTTTTATTTTACTTATTTCCTTATTACCTTACAATGCAGAGGATTTGGAAATGTACAGACTTTACCTTGTGCTGGAAGAATAATTCACAAATCACTGAAACTCCATAATTTGCACAGGGAAAAGGGGCTGTGCTTTGGAAATGCCTGTGGAATGCTTTGAAGACTGCCATCGGAGGCTGGTGGAGAAGGCAGGAAAACCATCAGTCCCAATGCTGGTCTGGGTGGGACTCTGCGAATCCAACTTTTAAGATTTTTCTACAGGCTGAGCACCCAAAGAGCAGTCTCCGTCCCGCCCTTTCTTCTCATCTGAACCTCTTGAAATTCTGACCAAACTCTGGACGATGAAACCCAGACACCTGCCTTTCTCCAGCCTCCCCCAGGCCAACGGCAGAGTTTTTATAGCCCCCATGCAGAGGTTTGCAGGGCCCGTGGTACTGCACTGAAGCCAGGGACATTCCTAACACTGAGCACCACTTGTGTTTTTTAGGTCCGCTATTGCAATTCATTGGATGAGGAGGAGAAGAGGGAGCTCAAACTCTTCAGCAACCAAAGGAAGAGGGAAAATTTAGGGAGAGGCAATGTTCGGCCATTCCCTGTAACCATGACTGGAGCCATCTGTGAGCAGGTGGGTAGCAGCTGATGAACTGGCACTTGAACCACCCAGGTTAAGTGAAGCACTTCTCCTGTGAAGACAAGCAGAGAGACTTGGGGTTGTTCATCCTGGAGAAGAGAAGGCTCCAGGGAGACTTTAGAGCCCTTTCTAGTACCTGAAGGGTACTACAAGAGAGTTAGAGAGAGACTTCCCCTATCACAGGAGGAATGGCTTTAAACTAACAGTGGACAGGTTTAGATTAAATAATAGAAAGACATTTACTGTGTGAGGAGTGATGCCCTGGCACAGGTTGCCCAGAGAAGCTGTTGTTGTCCCATCCCTTGAAGTGTTCAAGGCCAGGTTGGACAGGGCTTGGAGCAATCTGGTCTAGTGGAAGGTGTCCCCACCCGTGGCAGGGGGAGTTAGAACAAGATAATCTCTAAGATCCATACAGCCCAAACCACAGAATGATTTTATGAAGCTCGTGGGAGGAGCACCCACCCATGACTCCACCAGGTATGGGTGCTGGGTCTGTCAGGGTGCATTCCAAGAACAGCCTGCAGTATTTGATGTGCAGTAATCACTTCAGCCCCTGGCACTGTGCAGGGGGGTGGTTGTGAAAGCAGCTGGTTGGGAATGGGTGGCAGAGGGCCACCCACAGCCCCCGTTAATCACTGGCTTTTCGGACAGTGTGGTGGCCAGATCAACGGAGGGGACATAGCTGTCTTCGCCTCACGAGCAGGACACGGTGTCTGCTGGCACCCTCCCTGCTTCATCTGCAGCGTCTGCAATGAGCTGCTGGTCGACCTGATCTACTTCTACCAAGACGGGAAGATCTACTGCGGCAGGCACCATGCTGAGTGCCTCAAGCCCCGCTGCGCCGCGTGCGACGAGGTAAGAGCTCACCACAGCATCTGCCACGGGTGCTGCTGCCTGTGGGGGTGGCTTGAGAGGGTTCCCCTTGCTGACTGGGTGGCATTTCCCCTCCATCCGTCCTGGCCTCTGCATGGAAGCATGCATACTAAATATGATGGCTTGGCTTTGCCAAGGGTTCAGGCAAGCTTTTCCTGAGGTTTCAGGCATTCTTAGCTGCAGTCTGCCTAGGACTGCTCTGAGATGGGTCCTTGTCTGCACACAGGGAGCTGTGTTTCACCCAGGTTGGTGTGGTGGTCCTCCCTTCTCCATTTTCCCAGAAGAAGCCTCTGCTGAGATGAGTGCTGTGTTTCCTAGTCAGTCGTGTCTGAGTACATGCTGAGCTGAAATAGGGTTTAAGAGAGGCGATTAACAGGCTATGGGAAGCTGAACAAATGGAATACAAAACCAATATAGAAAACCATGCAGAGTGGTCTCTGAGCGTTTCTCAAGTGTCAATCTCTGTTTAAAAGGCTGGTGAAGGAAATTGTTCTGGTTTTTAGAGTTACGAAAACCATAGTGTGGAAAACCATATGTACTATAAAATACCACATCCTATCTTTGCAAGCGTGTAATAGTAAATATCCAAGGCTATATGCACTTCAAATATAAAGAGCATTGACGTATGTATCCAATTAAATTTGTAGCATTACCAGTAAAAAAACAACCCCTAACTATTCGACTGGCCCTATTTCTTCATGACTTAGGCTGGGTAGTTTTTTTTTCATGTACTTTTCATCCCTACAAATTCTTTTGTAAGTCTTTCATTCATCTCCTTCTTTAACATGCTTTTCTTCCTCTGAAACATCTAGTGCTAATTGTGAGAAAGGGTAATTCAGGGCTAAGAGGATATGGAGGTGAAAAGCTTTTAGTGTGCCTTATGCCAGGACAGGGGACCAGGGAACAGAGCTGGGGCTTCTTGCTCCCTTGGCTTGGCATCTGCTGAAAACATTTTAGGTGGCTGCTTCACCAGCCCTTAGCAGTGCTCTGAGTCTCAGTTTCCCCAGTGGTATAATGACTGCAGTCACTTTTATAAGCACAGGGAATGGGATAGTGGTGATCGTGAGGAGCCAGGTAGCTCTGTCTTCTGTTCGTCCCAGAGACCTGCCACTTCTCCTGGTGTTTTTGCTCATCCTTTGTGCTCAGGTCCCTCTTTTGGAGATGGGTAAATGTGTTCCAGTAAGTGGCTGCTCTGTTCTTCAAAAGTCCACCAGATCAATAGGTTGTATATAAGTGTGTTTATTACCCTGATCGACCCCTCCAGCTGATGGATGAGCTTATGAGCATGTTATTCTGCCTTAACGCTTTGTAGTCTGGGCAATAACGTGCTCCTGAGGAATTTGCATTTTAATGGATTTTCCTAAGGAATGATGAGTGCCCCTGCCACAAACCAAACCACGGGAGTTTCTCATGCGGGACTGAAGGGGGCCAGCTGTAAAACTTGGAGGTCATATGAGCAAACGGGCACAGCTACCACACACAGGCAGGAAACACCAAGGTTGGTGCCCGCGTCCCTTTCTGACCAACTCTGCTCCACGTTTGTGTTTCCCCCCACAGATCATTTTTGCCGACGAGTGCACCGAGGCCGAAGGGCGGCACTGGCACATGAAGCACTTCTGCTGCTTTGAGTGCGAGACGGTGCTGGGGGGGCAGAGGTACATCATGAAGGATGGGAGGCCCTACTGCTGCAGCTGCTTCGAGTCCCTCTACGCCGAGTACTGCGACACCTGCGCCCAGCACATCGGTACGTGCTGCCGGTGCCGGAGGGCACGGGGGAAACCTCCGCCTGGAGGGTTGTTGCTGGCAAAAGCTGTTGCTTTAAGTCTTTTATATCACCGTGGGGGTGCAGGCAGGCTGGGGTCTAATCCAGCCCTGGGGCATCGGGAGGTTCTCATGCCCCTCTCCAGTCCCAACAAGGAGGTAGCACAGTGATTTGTTTGGTTAAACAACTGTTTATTCCTTTTAGTCAGAGAGGGAAGGATTATCAGAGGGCATCTCAGGAGCTGTGGCAGCTAGTGAAAGCTTGCTCTGGCCTAATATAATGGCACGGTTTTTAACTTTAAATCTCGTTTTCCTGTAAACAGCCTGACTCCTCACAGATTTTTCCCATCCAAACTTGCCAAAGGATCACTGTCAGAAAAGATGCTTGTCCATTAGACATCATTATTGTTTCTGTTTGCCTTGTTTAGTCAACCTGCAGACAGATGTTCTCAGACAGAAAGAAATAGTGCATCAGGGTCAATCTGTGTTTCCAGAACAGTGATTTAAAATCCACTTATACAGGGGGCTACGCTGTTCCCCAGCCAGGTGTGCTGGGAAGCACCTTGCTGTTCTCCTCAGTCCCCTTTGCCACTTGGCTGAGCACTTGCATGTGAGCACACAGGCGGCTCTTTATTTGTCTATAGAGGTGAGCTCACGTGTTCAAGTATTTCATGGGCTGCAGGGAAAGAAAAAACAACCATTTTGCTCTTGTGCAGCGGCCAGATGGCAAAGGGGAGGGGAAGTTCAGGGCTTCAATGAAGCACTTGGAGGATGTGTTTGCTGTGACCTGCAGCACATCCTTCCCGAAAGCTCAGCTGCAGAACAGTGAAGAAGCAGCTGTTAATGCTCCCTGCATACTCCCTTCTCTGTGCTTCCTCCATCTGCTGTCCTTCACTCTGATCAGCCTGCTAGAGCCTGCTGACAGTCAGGTTTTCAGGGTGAAATGCCTGCTTTGCCTTTCTAGCAAAGGATGGGCTGCAAACATTTGGCTTCCAGTTGCTCATAGTAGTCACTGAGTGCTGTGCTTAAGAGCCATGTAAATCAGAGGTAAGCATGTGCTTAAAACTTGTAAGGCTTCGGTGGGGTAGGTGAGGATGGTGTAAGGAGACTTCACTCTTTCCTCTGCTTTGGGCAGTGGAAAAGTAGCTGATAAAATCCCACCCACATCTTGTCCCTTTTTTGCCCTGAAGTGTAGCACTCCAGTCCATGTAAATTCATTTCTCTGGCTATAAGGGGAGAAGAAAACCGATTATGCTGAACCTGATTTAGCTTGGAATAAAACAGGCCATTAACATACTGCTCATTTAGAAGTTACCTGGCAGCACTGGCCCCCCAGCGACACGGGCGCTGCAGGAGCGCAGGCACATGCTGTGTGCGCAGGGGGGTGCAGAGCCCCCAGTGCCGGCCAGCCCACGCCGTGCACCGCAGTTTCTCAGGTAACGAGGGCTTTTGCCACGTACAGCAGCTTAAACAAGTGGATAAATGTTGTAATTGAAACCTCGGGAGCTTTTGCTCATGGCTCTGACTGAGAGCAGTGTGCAGACGTGTGCTCCCTGGGGTTTTGCTGACGGGGGACAGACTGTCTGCATCAATTCCCATACTGAGCCCGAGGGGGGCTGGTGAAGCAACTCAGGAAATGTGGGTGGGTATAAGGCAAGGGTGTGTGTTTCATCCCTGGGGCGAGGTCTTTCCAATCCCTTTTGGAGCAGGGGCTCCGGAAGCCAAAATACAGTCGAAATGGGGCCGCAGTAGCAGCAAGGGACAGGGGATGTCATCTGCTCTGGTACATGCTTAATCAAGGCAGCACAAATTCCTCATTATGGTTCAGTTGGAGGCCTTTTGTTTTCTGAAACAGGCAGGACATTATTGCTTTGACTTCAAGGACTTTATGGAGAACTTCTTGCATTCCTTTGCTTTATGATCGGAAATATCCCCATTTAATACAAAATAGCTTGAGGCATGGTTCTGCTGCCTTTCCCAACACTGAGTAACTACCAAGCAAAGGCCTGGAATTAGAATCAGGAGGAATTAGAAATGGAATTAACTTCATGCATTGGAGAAGCTCTGAAAAAGTACTTTTGAGACTGAGTCCAAGTGTGTGCCATTCACAGGGAGTCAGAGTCATAAAATGTTTAAGGGTGGAAGGGACTTTCTTGGTCATCTAGTTCCAACCCTGCGCCATGGGCAGGGACACCTTCCACTAGACCAGGTTGCTCAAAACCCCTCCAGCCAGTGGTTAACACTCCAGTGCAGTGTTAAGTGACCCTGACGCTGTGCATCTTCCCCCTCAAGGAATCGACCAGGGCCAGATGACCTACGATGGCCAACACTGGCACGCCACCGAGACCTGCTTCTGCTGTGCCCAGTGCAAGAAGTCCCTGCTGGGACGGCCCTTCCTCCCCAAGCAGGGACAGATCTTCTGCTCCAGGGCCTGCAGCATTGGCGACGATCCCAATGGCTCTGACTCCTCCGACTCTGCCTTCCAGAGCGCGCGAGCCAAGGAGTCTCGGCGCAGCGCCAAGATCGGCAAGAACAAGGGCAAAGGCGAGGAGGGGGCGCGCAGCCCGTGCAACCAGCTGCAGGTCACCTCCAACCGCCTCTCCACCGATGTGGACCCACTGTCCCTGCAGATGGATCTGCTGAGCCTGGCCAGCCAGACACCGAGCCTCAACAGGGACCACTTGTGGAGGAGCCGAGATGAGCTCTATCACTATGGTGGCAAAATGGAGCAAAGTCAGTCCCAGACGCCTCTGCAGCTTCTCAGCCAGTGCAACATAAGGACCTCCTATAACCCCAGCCAGGTCCCAGGCTCGCAACCAGATTTATGGGCGAAACATTTCAGCAACCCAAAGAGGAGCTCCTCGCTGGCGATGAAGAGCCACGGCGGCAGCTTCATCCAGGACTGCAGAGAGGACTACTACTCGGGCAGGCTTCGCTCGCAGGAGAGCTACAGTGACATGTCCAACCAGAGCTTCCCTGAAGCCAGAGGAAGTGTCAAAGTCCCCAAGTACGAGGAGGAAGAGGAAGGTGGGATGCCAACACCGCAGTGCCGCACCCGTCACCCCATCAATGCCCTCAAGTTCACGGAGGACCTGACGCCCACTGAGCAGACTCCCCGGGGCTCCATGGAGTCCCTCGCACTCTCCAACGCAACAGGTATGTCACCCCTGCCCCTGTCACCCATAGACCACCCCGGGATACCCTCCACGTGATTTGAGTCTCTTGTGCTCCTGGTCAGTCCCATGACAGGTGTCTTCTCTTTATGAGAGTGACCAACAGTTTGGGGAACACTGCTTGGTGACATGGACTCAAGTGTGCCTGGCAGCCTCTCTCCCTTTGCTTGCTTGTTTACAAAATGCTGGGTTCTTAGATGGCTGACCTTTCTGTGCAGCTCAAAACAAATGTTTTCAAGCTCTTTAATCCTCCCTTTTGTGAAGAGAGGAGGAAAATCAAGGCCAGTTGCTAACACAGGCAGATTCCAGACTTCAGTGCTTGAAGGATTGCTGTCAGCTGCCCTTGCAGGCTGGGAATATTTTTAAATGCTTTGAAACAGGCCAGTTAACCCCTTTTGAATGTTATGCCATCCTCACCGACATGACTAGCTAAAAGAAATTCCTCCCCCTCTATGCACAGCTCTTTAATTCTTCTTCCCCAATCCCTTGGAAGAAACTGCAGGGAAAAGCCAGGCAAGATGCTTGTCCCATCAGGCTGAGCCCGTTTCTCATGAGCACATCCCAGGGTCATATTTCTCAAACCTCTCACCCCAAACATGTTTGGGTTTCATTTGTGGCTGCAGGGATGGGTGTGTGTGCACTGACGTGTCTGTGTGGGGCTCTGGTCCACAGCCAGCACTGGGCAGTCTCAGTCCTCCAGCTTGCTCTGCTCCACCTCACATGGCACAGCTTTCCTTGCTTCCAAGTCCCTCAGCAGAGAAAACTTCTCAGAAAAAAGAGAAGCTGAACCTGGTTTGTTCACCAGAGATACACTCTTGCTGCTTCCTTGTGGCTCCCCTGGCTTTTCTCTCTTCCAGGCAAACAGTGCTTGAATTTGGGCAGGTCCTGCACTCAAACCCATGTGCAATGGAATCCCTCTGCCTTGTCACTGGCAGTGAGCAGCCTGTGAGGGGTTTGGTACCTGGTCCTGAGGATCCCCCAACGAGGTGCTGGCACTGGGTGTTGGGGATGCGCCGAGTCCGCGGAAGGCTGAGCCCTGCTGAACCCGAGCTCTGGGCTCTGCCCTGCCTGGATGGGCAGGTTTGCTCTGCTACGCCCGTGCCTCCTCACCTGCTTGCAGGGTTTGCTCTGTTTGTTTAGGGAAGCTGCCAGCCCCATGCCAAGATGTGAAATGATCTCTGTGTTCAGCCAGGATCTCTCCATCGGGCAAGCGGCACAACAGGGGGGAGAGAAGCTAAATGAGCTGGGAAGGGTTTTGCTCAAACAGCCTCAGATATACACAGAGGAGAAATAGAAGTGAAATGGTGAAGAAAGTGGGAATTGATCTCTGAAACAGGGTTTCCCTAAGGAAAGCTCCACGTTTCCAAAGCTGCTTGTGTTCCTGAAAACTCGTATTGTGCAAACCCCATCAGTACAAAGAGTCTTGAGCAACACCAAGCTCGGATGAGCAGTCCCTGAGAAGTGGAGGAGTTGTTGCATGCTTTGGAAGTGAAGTGTAACAAATTATTGGGGATACAAGTCAAGAGACAGGAAATGTGGCAAGGCCTTCATATTAGAGTAAAGATCATTCTGTCTTTCATTTTAGAAACCCTTTTTAGTGTGCTGGGAGGGAGACCTCCCAAAGGCACCCATCCTTCATACTGAGGCCAAGTATGAATTTCCTTATGGGCAGTGCCTGCCTTTACATTTTGCTGCTTTCCTGCTTTCTGGAGCAGATGCTCAGCGTGATGGGGCTTGCAGCAAACATACACCGTTCCTCTGCAGAGTAAGGTGATAACATTTTTATTAATGTGTAAGGTTCTAATAATTTTCCTTGCTCTGGGAGTTGGCTCAGCTGATCTGGGGGCACTACAGCAGCAACAGGCAGCTACCCCAGGGCCATAACTGCAATTACAGGGAACACAATTATCATCCAATTTAATTGGCAGCGTTTTGAGGACCGGGAGACTTGGTGACTAGGACAAGATCTATGGGAGAGCAGGTTTTTGGGCAGGTGGTGTCAGGGCACAGTACCCCACTGCCTGTCTTTTCCCATTCCGGATGTTCCCAGTGAGGCTGAGCTGGCTGCCCAGCAGGCATCCCACAGAGCTCCCCCCAGTGCAGCCTGGGGGTCTGACTCACCCCATTCCCTCCACCCTGCATTCCCCAGCTCTGCTTTGCCAGAAGCTCCCTGGCATCCACATATGAGGTCCCTTTGAGCTACTGATGCTGCGTAGTTGCTCCACCTTATAAAGTGAAATAATTAACACTGCATCCATCTAAGGTTTTATGGCATCGCTGAAAACGGTCTGGTTTTTATAGAGAGCTGAAGGGCAAACAGTCCCTGACCTGCAGAGCACATGTTAAAAACTGGTCCCTCCCTGGCAGCGGATTTTGCTGTGATGTTTCTATTACGACTTAACTGCTAATTAGCCGGAGCCATCAGTAAATGCAGATAACTCAGGGGGTGTGCAGCGGTAATCCTTGTCCTTTGGCCGGAAGGCTGCCTGCTGTGAGCAGATGTTGTTCCCTGTAATATTTCAGGGTCAGCCATTGTGTGGGTCAAGATCTACGTGACCCCAATCTCCTTCAAGACCTCGAGTTTCTACCTTACCAAAAGGCTCTATTTAATTGGTTTAAAGCCAGCTCCTCATGGGTTAGTACAGAGGTGAGACACCGTGTTAATCCTGGGCACGAGCCCTTGCAGTGCTGTGTTGTGCTCTGCTGTCACTGTGGGCAGTAGCGCACCAGCAGACACAGGAGTGGCAGAGGTGGCTGTGACCCTCCTTGTGCCCTGTTTCAGGGTTTGAATTAGGTGGGAGTGTCTTCACTGTCCTCTGCTTTGTGCTTGTGTAATTGCCACAAATGCTGATGTGACTTAAACATGTCCACTGGCAAAGGGCAGAATTTCCTGCTGGTGGAGGGCATCTCTCCTTCCCTTCTACATTTCTCTTTGAAAATTCCTTTTCTGCCATCAACTGAAGGCTACAACACATTTTGATACACTACAGCTTGGAGACTGGGTCCTCCTCTTCCCCAACCATAGCCATTAGATGAAAAGGCAAAGAGCAAAATGCATTTTTCCCTGCCTGTTTTCCAAGAGAGAGTCGTTTTTGCTGATGTTATCATTTTGTATTATCTTTTATTTTTAATTTCCTTTTGTTGCTTTTGCCTTTTTTATTTTTTTTTAACAGCATTAGCAATAACACAAAGCAGTGCGTCCTGTAGCAATGTTTACCTCATAGTTCCCTGCATTAAGCAATCAGGATGATGCTAAGATGGAACTTGTCCAGGAAGCTTTGCTCATGATGAGAAGCCTGAACCTACCAGAGGTTAATCACTTCCCAGAAGATACTCAGTCCATCAGCTCTGCTCCCAGTGCTTGTGCTTGTGTTCCCCTCTAGAAAGGTTTTGCAGGCACTGTATGTGCCTGGCAGTGGAATTAGAAATCAAGAACTGATCTCTGCTGATTCCAGGCAGTTATTTCCACAAAATGCCAGCTGGTCAAATAGCTCACTTAAAAAAGGACCTACAGGCTAAATGTTATTCTCTGCAAACAGTCTGTGTGCCCCTTGCAGAGAGCAGAAGTGCTTTGGAGGTGGAAGTCACATTGAATGGTGGCACTGTTGTATGCAAAGCAGAAAGAGATTTAAGGATTCCTTGAGAAATGAGTTTGGGTGAAGGGAACAGCCTCATTTGTCACAGTCAAAAATCCAGTTAAAAAAGATGTTAAACAGCAGTGCTGTTACAGAGTGGAATGTGATTTCAGTTGTATGGCACACATCGCTCCTGTCATCAATGCTATGAGATACCCAGAGGCCCCAAAAAGTTTGTTTTTCCAGGACAACTATGATATACCCAGCAAGTGGAGAGAAGGAACATATGAATATGCACATAGGTCAGGGATGATCCCTGCATGTCTTGAGTGCAGAGTGATATGACAGCATCTTCTGTCTCCAGTCCCTCTTCTTCCTGTGCTTGAGGAGGAGCTGAAAGCTGTGGGGCAGGTGAGGGGGAAAACAAGCCATGTTCCTCAAGGCCAGGGCTCTGTTTTCTGGAGAAACATTCATTGATCCAGCCTTTCCTGCACTGAGGGCTTGGGAGCAGCTCCTGAACATCCTCAGGGGTGGCAGGGAGGTATGAGGGGTCCAGAGAGTGGTCCCCATCCCCATGTCCCCCATAGCTGGCATCCCATGCAGGCTTCTCTCTCCTGTGGGCTGGAGAGGGCGGCTGCCCCAGGTGCTCCAGCTGAGTTAGACAAGCCAGAAAATGACACATTTACTGTTCCTGGCTTTTTCTAAGAAAAAAAGGAGGCTCCCAGCTCTCCAGCATGTTCTTATCACTCTCTTTTCCCCAGATATGGGCAGTGCAAAACTGCTTCCAAGTCTGAAGATGAGATCCCTAGGAGAATTTCTTGCAATTTTGAGGCTCCAGTATAACATTCCCCAATCTAAACCAGGCAATTTTGAAACCCATGTGAAGATAAGAGGTTTCCCATCCCAAAAGCCCAATGCCAAAACACTATCAAACTGTCAGGAACATTTCTTCTTCCCCTCACTCGCCTCTTGCTGCTGAGCAGTGAGAGGTTTGCCGTGCCTGCTGCAGGGATCAGCCACAGGCATGGCTTCACCCCTTCAGTGTCACACGTGGTGGTGCAGAGCACGAGGGGTAACAACCAGACCAGAGGGAAGAACCAAAATGGACTTCTAGAAGGCGATGTTGTCAGAGTAAGCAATAGCACATCATCCCCAGCCTGTCATGTTGGCCACCCTGCCTTGTCTGTGGATGGCTCAGGAGCTGAGGGTGCTAATGAGGAGATTACAGGGAAGCTTTTAGGTTAAAATCCAACCCCTGTCCCAAGCAGCACTAGCTGACTTCTTTCAGCGACCTGGAGAGAAGGACCGATGGGATGGGAAATACACCCTGACACCCGAGTGGCAAATGGGGGCACACCATGGGAGAGACTGTGATCCACTTGGTGAGTGCTCTGCCTTCCCCCAAACTGTTTTGTTTCCACGATTTCCAGTTACATAAGGGTTCTGCTTTATTTCGGCACGCCCCAAGGTCACTCAGAAGTGAGATGGGACTGAGCTATAAACAAAGCCCTGGGCAGGCTGTTTCTCCTTAAGTTCTTTTTTAGTTCTTGGGATTGACCTTGAAATAAACCCTGTTTGAGGGGTGGTGAGGATGCGCCTGCCTGGTGCTCTGGGAGAGAAGGCTCTGACACAGGGTGCTGGACACAAGAGGTGCTGTGCTGTCCCCTCCTGAGCCTCTATAGAGGCATTTAAACACTGGCTGTCAGGGCTGGGTGCCAGGTTTTGGTGTTGGCAGGCACCTCTGTGGGGCTCAGGTGGTGAGGGCTGCGATGCACAGGTAAATGTGTACACTGTGATAAATGCAAAGTCAAAAAGCAAGCGTCAGCACAGCCCTGTTTGTTTGCAATATCCTAAGTCAGGGCATTTTACATTCCCCTGCCGGGGTAAAGCAGCTGATGCTCTCTCTCTGCAGTGGGACTCTGGCTCACCCCATGTTAGCCCAGCTTTGTGGGGAGTTTGTTTTAACGGGGGCTGGGAGCTGCTCCCCCTCCCAGGGGGCTCCATTCCCAGCCTCACACCCAGCCTACGCACTCTCTGCGGCCTCTCTGCTGTCATTTGCCGAGTGGTTTAATAACTCATAATTAATGCAACTTGCAGCCCTGGTTTAGCAAAGCACACAGTGGGATTTAAGTGCCTCCGAGTGCTTTGTTGTGGCAAGGCTGTAGAGGTGATGCTCACAAGGGATACCTTTGTGCTGTCACTTTGCTTATTTGGGTGTTGTTTTCCTTGTCAGTGTTTATGGGGTAAAAACACCGTTCTTAATAGGGGTGGGGAAGGACTTCAGAAGGGATTGTGCAGCTTGTTCTTAGCAAAGCTGAACGTTAACCAGAAAGCTGCTTTGTGTTCCCGGAGCTGTAACCAGCTCGAGCTGTGGATGGAACGCCTGCAGCCAAGCTGCAGCTCTCCCTTGTGCTCCTCCAGAAGGCGTGCGTTTCCATGGCTCCAGGCTGAAATATTGAGCCTGGCAGCCCCACGCAGTGGAGAATGCTAGCAAAAGAAACCTGCTGTGCCCATGTGTCCTGCAGTGCTGTGGGAGCACCGGCCGATGCCCCGCGCTGGTGGCAGCAGGTGCCAACTCGCCTCCTGCAGTGTAAGAGCCTCTGGGGCAGCCAATGATGGATGTGTTCAGTGTCTCAGAGCACTGTTTTGCAGCAGGAAATTTTGGTGGGGGTCAGCTCGTTGCCCCTGGTTTAGCACCCTTGGAATGGTCTTGTGATGCGCTAACAACCATCCCAGCCACAGGCCAGAGCAGGGTTCCTGCTCCCCTGGATGGCCTTGGGAAACAGATTCTCAGGTTTCCTTCTCAGAAAAAAGTCAGGGCTGTGTCTCCCATCATGTGCTCCTTCTTTTAGGCTGGGACTCAGGTTATTAGCTGTGTTCCCAGATGAAACACTTCAGTAAGAAGGAGCTGCAGCAATTGTAAATAAATACTGGTAACTCAAGAAGATGGGGCCTCATGCACAAATGTAGCTGTGGAATGGCAAATAACCTCGAGAGACAAGGGGCAGTGCCACCTTTGCACTGACCAGGGCAGCGTGGGACCAAGGACCCAGAGATGCCCCATGTGTTCCTGGGCATCCCTGGCCTTCAGGTGTCAGGGAAACCCTCTGGTGCTGGAGCCTGCCCCAGCCACCTTCTGCTGAGATTGCAGAGGGAGAGTTTTCTTCTTCTCCAAACTGGAATTTTCCTTGCAGGAGTCAGCAGACCTGGAGAAAAATGTATTCCCTCCTCTCTGCAAGCATTTTTTTCCATATTTGAAGGCTGTTATTATATCCCTTCAGCTTTCTCTCTTCTAGACTAAACAATCCCTGCTCTTTCAAACTTTATTCCCAGGTTATATTTTGTAGATGAAATGTTTTGGACAAATGGTTATTGCTGTCCTCTAAACTCTTGCTGAGGTCAAACTGGAGCTCTACTGGCTTGCTCCCACTATGCTTTGCTGCGACTTGGTGGCTCCATGGAGAGGGACAGGATCATTTAGGGATCTTAGAAAGACTAAACTGGGCCTAACCCCACTCATGATGCTTTACACCTTGCACTGGCATAAATAAAAAGTTCAGACTGGAAGCACCTTTGTGTTCCATGAGGATTATAAATTGCATCCTTGACCTGGTGCCTGCTCTGGGCACCATAAGAGACGTGGAGAGCTCTTTGTGCCTTCAGCAGTGCTGGAGAAACACAGCTTTGCTCCGGAATGAGCAGAATGAATCCTTTGCTGTCACCATGAGCAGATAAAATGGAGTTTCCCTGTCCTGGCCCCACTGCTTGCACGGTCACTTTGTAGTGTGGCTCCCAGAAAAAGGCATGTGCATGTGCAGCCCGCCCAGTCTGCCTGGGAAGATGCATTTGGTTCTCTGCAAGGAGTCTTTCCAACTCTGTTGGGAAAATGAAGCCACTGGATGTCAGGGTGGCTTTGCTTTGCCACAGCCTCCCGGGCATGGGCTCCATCACACCCCAAGCTGTGTGTGCTGACGATGGTGGATGTGCTCTGTGCTGGATTCCTCTTACAATCAACATTTTCCCAGCAATTCAAGATCTTAAAACGTGTGTGTTTAATTATAATCAGGCTGTCTGGATGAACAGTCAGAAACGTCCCCTGATTAAACCTCATGCTCTGAGCCTGAGCCATGTGTGTATTCAGGCTCCTTATTTGAACTCACTGCCCCTGTGCTGACCAGCACTTCCAAGAGGAAAAGACCAAAACACTCATGATGTCTTTTCTGGAAGTGTGTATGTGAGTGGCTGAGGACCCCCATCCTGCACAAACTAAACTGGTGAAGCTCGGGCTCTGCCTTTTCTGAGCAAGAGCACCCTGCTTATCACAGTTTGCTTTACTCCTGGCAGAAAGAAACAGGTTTCACTGCTGTCATCCTGCTGGATCTCGACCACATCATTCCTGCCCTTGATGTGGAGAAGCAGATGTGTCTTGTTTGATTTAAAAATACTGTTTTGATCTTTCCATGTCTCCAGAGCCCCTCCCCAAATGCTCATTTTTATTCTTGCTGGATGCAGGACCAGAGGAGGGAGATGGCTGTGAGGGGCAGCCAGGACCTGCAGGTGCCATCCAATGCTGGGGGCAAAGCACCAGCTCACCCCACACCCTTGTGAGAGGGATGAAGTCAATCCCTTTTAAACAATGCTGCCAAAATCAACGTGCTGGTGCTGCAGAAGCATCCTGTGCTGTTGGAGCAGCATTCCTGTCCAGCACTGCTGTTGTTTGTTCTTACTGTGGAGCTGTGCTGGTTCTCTGAACGAAGGGCTGCATAAATGTCATCAAGGGATCATTTTCCTCAGCGTCAGCTATTGTCTGACAGGTCTGATTAAGGCCACATTGGACTGTCATGAATCCTCATGATTCATGTTGGGATCAGCTCTGCCAGCAATCCCACAGTTGTTCTGGCTTTTCAGGAGGTCTTTGTGCATGTTGCTGAGTTACTTTTCCCTCACCAGGGGCTGCTGAGCTCCTCCACAGTGCCACAGGAGGGAGAGAAGATCACGGCTCCATCAGGGAGGAGAAACATGCCGGGAATCGTTCACTCCCTAATGGGAGTGGGCAGCATGGGTGGGCAGGTCTTCAAAGGGGACAGAAGTGTTTCCAAAGGGCAGTGGGCAGGGCTGCGTTTTTTCACTCAAGATCAGTGTAGGTTAGGGGAAAAAAAAAGACATGACAAAGCTGGCTTGGAAAATTTGTCCTTTTCAAAATGAAACAAGGCTTTTCTTTTTTTAACCCAGCCTGTCCCTTTTCCTGCCGTATTCAGGAATCACCTTCACTTTACCTTACTCTGTAGTCTTAAACTCCAGAAACTTCCCCATTAACAGCAGAAAACCAAAGGAGCAGGAACAAATGGTTGTGGCACTGGGGCTTAGGGTGCAAAGCCCAACTACATGAGAGCCAATCATAGTTAAAGTTCTCTATGCTGCCACCGAGGGAAGGGCTTGGAAAACCTTGTCCAGCTTTGCAGGATCTGTTGATCTTTTTAAAGCTGAATCCAAAGAAACCCTGAAGCAGCTCATGAGTGTGGTTAGTGACAGCAGCCCTTGTTCAGGTTTGGCAGCAGCAGCTAATGCCAAAGGAGCAGAGCTCTCGATGAAATGCAAACAGCTTTTGTTAAGAGAAAAAGAGGTTTGTTCTTGAACTGTGGGCTGGGTTGTTATTTCTTTTAATTAATTTACAAAGTCATAAATTCTCAATGATTGCATAAAGGCGGTGTGTCATGTTGGAAATCCTGCTGATGGTGCACAGCTCTCTGCGTTGGGTCTGCACCGGGAGGTTGTCGGAGAGGGACGGGGAGCAGAGTGCCAAGGCAAACACTCTGCGTTTGATTTGGGATGGAATGGATTTCCTTTGAAATAACTTGCGAAACATGTTGTCCTGAGCTTGTAGTGCAAGCGCTGACTGCTGGCAGTTGTCAAGCCAACGGGAAGATAGAAAATAATCAGGAAACACCCATAAAAGAGGCTGAGGACTAGGGCAGTGTGGGGTGCATTATTTCTTCTTGATAGGCAGGTGCTGAGCAGACACCCCCCTTCCCTGCTGCCCAGTGAAGGCTTTCTGGGCTGGAGGAGAGCACCTTGCAGGAGCTCAGGGCTGGTTGTCACGTCAGAGAGAACCCAGTGAGTCACCTTCCCAGGCAAGGCAGCTCAAGCTGGCACTGATGTTCCTGGCTCCTGCCCATGCACAGCTCCCTGGATATCTACAGGAATAGTCTGACCCTCCCAGTAGTCCTTCTGCTTACAGGGAGCTTCAGAAGACCCTCTTGGGCTCGGGTGTTTCCTTGCCTCCTTGGAAACCCAGCTACACATGGACATGGCCAAGGCTGTACCTTTGGTCCCCCCACGGGTGTCACTCGAGAGATCTGTGCAGTGCAGCATGGTGACAAGCCTGAGTTAGTCAGTGGCCAGGTTCTCATCTGGCCCTGACATGGTTCAGTCCTCCAAGCACAAAGTGTGGGTGCTGGATCATGGCACCCCAGTTATCTTGGCGTGCAGGAGGCCTCAGGTTACCTCTGACGCATGATGTCTCCCTGGCACTGCTGGTTATTCCTATCAAGTCGCAGACAGTGTAGACATATGGGAAAGGAAGTCGTGAAAAGCAACTTGGAGTCCAACTCAAAACACCTTAAATTGGTGTGATTTCCCCAAAGGAGGAACTGCCTGCTCTTTTAAAAAAAATAGAAATCCTCCTCTTGAAAGGGCTCTTCAGGACAGCATCGAAATCACTGAGTTATTTTTTGAAGCAAAAGTCTTGGGCTAAAACCAGCCTCCACCCTGCATCTCCGTTGATAGAAAATTCTCCTTCTTAATTCTCCTTTTTCCTTCCCTTGCCCTTTCCCTGCAAAGGCCTCTCAGCAGATGGTGGAGCCAAGCGCCAGGAGCATCTCTCCAGGTTCTCCATGCCTGACCTGAGCAAAGACTCAGGTATGAACGTCTCGGAGAAGATGAGCAACATGGGGACCCTGAACTCCTCCATGCAGTTCCGAAGCGCCGAGTCCGTCCGCAGCCTGCTGTCGGTGCAGCAGTACCAGGACATGGAGCCCACCCTGCACGACCTCGCCAGCCCCCTCAGCTACCGAGAGCGGCCCTTGCAGGGCCGGATGCACCAGAGCTTCGACTACGGCAGCGGGATGCCCGGGGGCAACCTGGGGGCTCAGGAGGTCCCCAGGCACGCCCCCATGAGCGAGCGCACGCGCCGGCGAACTACGCTGCGGGATGATGACCGGCACTACCGCCCGCACCGGCCCCGGCGCTCCCGGCGCTCCCGGTCGGATAACGCCCTGCACCTGGCCAGCGAGCAGTGCTACCGCCTGAAGGAGAGACCCTCGCTCCGAGCCAGGGATGACTACGACCCCTTCATGCACCAGAGGAGCTGCAGGGAGGCCGTGGAACAGGGTCCCCGGAGGGACGTCTACGGCCACTGTCCCCGGACGGTGTCGGATCTTGCCTTGCAGAACCACTTGGGCGAGAGATGGGGGCCCTACTTTGCCGAATACGACTGGTGCTCCACCTGCTCCTCCTCTTCGGAGTCCGACAACGAGGGCTATTTCCTCGGGGAGCCCATTCCACAGCCCACGCGCCTCCGGTACGTGACCAGCGAGGAGCTCCTGCACAAGTACGGCTCCTACAGCATGCCCAAGTCTTCCACGGTGGGTGCCAGGGGACAGTTGCACAGCCGGAAAAGACAGAAGAGCAAAAACTGTATCATATCCTAATGGCATCCTTGCCACGCACCTTGGGAGAATGTAAATTAACTCACGATCTTGCACTGTTTTAGATCATGTAAGTGCTTTTATTGTAACAAAAAAAAGGCCCGAAGAGGGGATTTGTAAGAAGGTTGTAGACTGGCTTCTATAAATAGTCATAATCCTGGGCACAGTGAATATATTTTGCACATCTTACTTTGGAGAAAAAAAAAAATTAAAAAGTTCACTTTAGTCTGTAATATTTACTCAGTAGTTTCTGCTCCTTCTCCCAAATACTGCCACCCCTTTGAGCTCTGTTTGTCCATACATTCTGGTTGCCACTGTTGACTCTCAGCATCAGGTTGCCAGTAGCTTTTGCTTTCCACCATGTTTTTGTTTTCCATTAGCCATGTTGGTAGTTGAGTTGTCTCTTAGACAGTGTGGGAGCCTAAGTTATTTCCATGGTTGTTGTAAATGCGATGTAAATGACAGTTTGGAGAAAATATTTTTGTATTTTGTAATATCAGAGGAATTTCTATATCTTAGGAGTCACTGGGAAAATGCATGCACATTCAGAATTGTTTCCAGCCAGAGCTAACCAAACAGTACTTTGGATCCCCCTTTCCATTTCATCACCAAATTCCTTAAGTATATCAGTGAGAGTTGAGTTGTCACTAGTTTTTGAGTTGTTTGGGGGTTTTTTTGTTTTAACCCTTTTTCCTGTTAATTTGTTTTGATCCTGGTCAATAAAGAGAACATTTTCTGATTCATTAGATCTTGATGAGGCCTCAGTGGCATTTTGAAGTCTGCTCACACCTATGATTCACAGGTACACTCCATTAGTCAGATACAGGAACCCTGACAGCTGCAAAAGGGACTTTTTCTTTTATTATTATTATTAAATAGGAAAAAAACAAAACTACCAAATGTCTGCAACATTGTAAATTACCAAAGCCGGAGAAGGAATTTCACACCTCTGTAGAGAACGCTGAAGTTACTAAACGTTGAACTATTATTTGGAGTAAATAAAGTGTAAATGGTGCAATTGTGTGATGTCAGCATGACGTTGTTTTGAATATAGACTTGTCTTATGGTGCTCTAGTCTCCTGGGTTACGTTAACTGCTGTTCATTACCAAGTGGAAGTCTCAATATTGCCTACTGCCTAACACATATGAGAACACCTGCAATCTGCTCCCTGTGGGCCCCATCCTGCCCTGCAAGAAGTCCTCACACCTCTGAGGCCATTTGGGGCTGGGGGGCTTGTCCCCTGGATGGGCTCAGGCCCTGCCACAGAGCCAGGACAGCCCTCTCCGTGGCAGAGGGTCTATAAATAGGGCTCAGCTGTGTTGTATTATAGTGGATGTGAGTTTGTTCTCTGTGTGCTTTAATCCATTGGGGTTGTGCCATCCCACCATGTCCCAGTTGCAAGCCAATGCCAGGTTGTCCCAGTGCTTCCCAGAAAGGTGCAGGTTTGCAGAAGGGGCTTTTGACACCCAAAGATGCAGATAAGCACCTGAGGGTGTTAAGAGAAGGCTGGGCTTTGAGCCACGGGAGGGCTGAAGCTTAATTGGTTTAATTGCCCTCTCCCCGTGTGCTGCTGGCATCTTGGGATGCCCCTGCACCTCCCCTGCCCTTGCCTCCTGGGAATGAGGGTCCCACTGCAGGGATGGCAGTGGCAGCCCTGGGCACACAAAGGGACACCCTGATGCCTACTCAAAGCAGCAGAAAAATCTGGAAGATGGATGTCTCCATACCACAGACTATTGCTAGGAATTTTTTTGTTGTTTGTAAAGGACAGTGTGATAATTATTATTCCTTTAAAAAGAAAAAAGAAATTACAGTTAAGTATATTTAAAGAAAATGTTTGTTTTTTTTTTTTTTCCAGTTGGAATAAATGGAAGTATTCATCCAAAGGGAAGAGTCTCTTGTGTATGTTTTTTTCTTATAAGCAGTGTTGGTTAGTCATGAGTAGAAAATTTGATTTGGATTGATCTGGTCTTGTAGTAAAAACACAAGAACCACCTCAGTCCCATCCCTCTTGTGGATTTGGTGGGCACAGAAAGATGGTGGGAGAACATCTCTGGGGTTGGTGACCTGGACTCATTTTTTGGTGTTAGAAAAGCCAAGTCATAGAATCAAGGTTGGAAAATACCTATTAGATCATCAAGCAAGGTCAGTCCAACACCGTGTTCACCACTAACCATATCCCCAAGTACCACATTTACACACCTTTTGAACACTTCCAGTTGTCTTGAAGTCTTCACCTAATAAAAGCCACCACAGCTCAACCAAAATCCCTGGCAGACCTCTGGCATAGGCTGGGAGAGATTTCAACCTGGAATCTGCAAATAATACCCTTTTTCTTAGATCACAGAACTTTCTATGTTTTCCAAAACAGACCTGGTAAGTCTGGTGGGGGTATTGCTTTCAGCAACAAGTATGAGACTGTAACTGCAGGTTATTATATAATTGGCATTTAATATGTGCAGTTTAATTCATTGTCAGCGATTAAAAGTACAGCAAATGTTTTCTGTCAGCTCTGATACAGCTGAGCTGGTCTTGTACAGCAGGAGCCTGGATCACTCAGTAAATGGTAAAACACATTCCCGGCCTCTCCCCTTTGCCAGCTTTCTGCTTCTCCCCAGGGGTAATTGAACAAGCTGTAGAAACTTCTTGCAACAGAATTGCTGCCCTTTTTCCTTGTAATTTTGTACTGAAATCCAGAGCACAGTGCCCTAATTTGCAGGATGGTTTTGCTGCTGGATGCAGCTCTTCAAAATTTGGTTCTCCCTGCTTCCCTGGCATGAGTGATACACACCTCAACTTTAATGCAGCGCTGGAATCGGAACAGGTGGGCAACAAACTGAGGAGATAAGAGTGTCTCTGGTGATGCTTCCCTCTCCTGGGCCCTTCACCAGCACAACAGAAAGGTCTCAGATCACATTTTCTAAGACAGAGTTGGTACAAATTTCAGCAACAAAAGTGCAGATGCCATCTTTCAAACCTTTTTAATTTTTCATATGGGCACCAAGAGTCCCATACACTTTAGACACATGGTTAGAAAAAAAACCCCCAAAAAACCAAGAATGCACTTTTTTGTCTTCTTAGCCCATTTGGAGTATGATTAACCATTTTTGACAAACCCACTGAGCTTGAGGGATGGAGCTACAAGGCTGTAAAATTCTCCTCTGTCACCATCTGGCCCTGCTGGTTTCCCTCTCTGTGCCCGCTGCGCGCGCGTGCCGGTGCCTGTGGGAGCAGGGGGCACACACAGGCCTTTGCTCTCATGTCTCAACAGCTGAGAGGATGAGTATCACTTGGGTCCAGTTTGTCTGGAGTCACTGTTTGGCCAAGAGAGTGGGAAGCTTTTTGTTGGGTTCCCCCAGACAGCTGTGCTGCCAGAGTCAGCCTGGCACGGTGTCGCTGTTGCTTAAAAAAATTAATTAAATCTGATCAGTTCTATTGCTGCCACAATTTTCTTCCATAGAATATCTCTTTTTTTCACCTTTTTTTCCCCAAGAAGTCCTTGATAAGACCTGCCCAGCGTGACCCCAGGGGATGGGCTGAAGATAACCTCTGTTGCGAGGCCAGTGTCAGCATTTCACACTTGGCCATAGCCGAGGTGGCAGTGGGAGCACAGCACCCATCACATGCACGTTCCCCAGCAGGCTGGAAGGTTGTGTAAGGCCCCTGCAACACCCCAAACACCATAGCATAGGCAGAATGTTGGCTTAAAAGCCACTGAAGCTGTGCAAGGAAGCTTCTAGCACACTGAGTCTGGTTTTTCAGGAAGCCAGAAGTCACCCAGGCTTGAACCTGGTGCACATAACTTACAGTAGGATCAGCAGAGCCTCTGCAGAAGGATGCAGAGAACACAAGTGTGAGATTAGAAATAATCAACAGCACCCTAATCTGGAAATTTACCCTCAAAATTTAATACCCCAAAAAGCCACACCTGTGTAGCATGGCGCTGGCACCCCCAACCCGGGACTGCTCTGCTGTCCCTGCTCCCCAGCCTCCAGCTAATCTGGGCTCTGGGACTTCCATCTGCGTTGTTACCAGATGAACTTTGCACTTTCAGGCTAAAAAAAGCTCCGTGTTCCTTGCATTTACATACAATTATGCTATTCTTGAAATCTAGGCTGTCCTCATTCTCCTGGAGATTATCTGCCACCTATTAGATGACCATCCTCCACAGCCAGCCAAGCTCATTAGCTAAGAGCTATTCCAGAGGATTTTATTTTAAAGATTATCCTTTTTTTTTTTTTTTTTTTTTTTTTCAATGCAGCACATTTTCAACCACAAGCCATAAAACTATTTAGGATTTCAGCTCCTGTTTGAGCACAGTCAGAAGTTGGTGGCCAAGGATGCCAGGGGCAATGAACAAGTCACTAAAGAGCTGGACCCCTTTCCAAAAGCATCCAGAAGTTGTGACATACCAGTGCATTTATAGGGAAGAGGGAAAGGGGAAAAGAGAAAGGGGAGGAAAGGAAGGAAGGAAAGGGAAGGAAAGGGAAGGAAAGGGAAGGAAAGGGAAGGAAAGGAAGGAAGGAAANGGAAGGAAGGAAGGAAGGAAGGAAGGAAGGAAGGAAGGAAGGAAGGAAGGAAGGAAGGAAGGAAGGAAGGAAAAGGAAAAACGTTATTATCAATCAGGTACTGCTATATTCTGACATTTCATTTGTTAGACAGCAAGACACTATTATAGTCACTTCTCACGCCAAGAATGCTTGTCTGGACCTCTGAGTAGGGGAAAAATTGGAAAGTTTAAATTGTTTGTATTTGCTGACTCTGCCCATCCACACTGGACTCCAGTGCTGAGCTGTGTTTCCCTCCATGTTACGGTGTCAGCTTCAACTAACTGCCTCCAGTCTCCATCCTCACCTGGGAGGAGTGGAGGGTGACAGCTCCCAGGCTAAAACTCCTATGGCACACCAGCCCTTACCTCAGGGACCAAAGACCTCCTATCTGCAGCTTTGCCCCTCTGCTTCTTCACTTCTTACTACAACTCAGCAAATTACCAGCTTCCCTGTTTTAGGCAAACCCAGTCAGTTGCTGAAGTATTCTCAGGAGAGTTTTCCTGTTGTAAAAGCAAATATTTATATCTGCTGTGCTCTTAGAGGCTCTGGATATGATCAACTCTTAAGGCAATATTTATCTGAAAGAGCTGATTTATTAAAATGGATAAACAAAGTCCTGTGAAGCAAGTTAATTCAGTCTAAATAAAGCATTAAGCTCTGAAGAGCACACATCAGGTCACACTGTATACATACATACACATATATTTGTGTGTATATACATATATATATCCCCCCGTATAACTCCTGCAGTCAAATACTCAATCCTCCAGGCTGGGATCCCATATCAACACCCAGGAGAAGGACAGCACTGGGTGTTTATTAGGCAATGTATATATTATCACATGGCCTGATTTTTAACAAACCCAGCCTAGCAATCCACTCCCACCCCAGCCACAGGGATCCCTTCATCAGCCAGCCCTCCTTGCCCTCTGTGCCTCAGTTTCCCCGTCTCCAAACTTCCACCACAATGAGGCTTCTAACAACAAGGAGCTTAAAAATCTGGGATGAAGGAGGCTGCCAAAACAGTTGATTTAAACCAGTGGCTCTAGCCCAGGGTTTGAGACTGTTTTTTGCCATCTGGGTGCCAGCAATTTCTGTTGGAGTTGTTTCCTATAGACACATCCTTTTCTTAGACCCTCCCTGATAGAATGAGCTCCCTATAGCTCTATCCAACTTGGGAATTTTTCTTCTTTTCTGTAAGTCAGGCTTTATTTGTCAATTATTTGTTCATGATCACTCTTTCATGGCTGATGCTGGAGCAGATTCAAGCAGTTTTTATTTTGGTATTGGGACTAATTAGCTTTTTCAGGAGAGGGAGGCAGAGCAGAGATCTATTCTTGATGCTCATCACATACCCATTATTTACGTTTTTCACTATCCCAAGTACCTTGGCACGGAAAACAAGTGAAGACTGAAACATACACGAAACATCTGGAGTCACTGCAATTCCTAATTATTACTGCTTGTTCACCATGCACAGAGTGCCTGTTGGAAAGGCTATTCATATATTGGCCCAATGGAGATTTTTCCTGTTGGACACTTCCAGTGAGCACCCCCCTCCTCCCACCCTGTCTGCCTGGGTCAGGTCTGACCTTGACTCCCTGCAGCAGCCTCTGGAGCTCTTGGCCCAGGACAGTAAATACAGCTGGGCAGATTAGGGCTGCTGAATAATTTACATGGTGACTCTTCAAAATAGTAAATCCCTCACCCAACCATCCAGCTCATGTGGCTGCTGAGCAGTTTGTGAATATTTAGGAAGTTTTACTAAATTCATGGAGTCTGGTAAAAAACAGCTTTAAAATGCTGAGTAAAATACTTGTGTCTCACACCTTGCACTGTTCATGTGACCACAGGGGAGGAAAGGGGAACCAGGGAGAGCCAGTCCAAAATCCTCCTGGTTTAGATTCTGATTTGCTAGATTTCTGTCCAGCAGATGTGATGTTGCCCCGTGCCCCTATGAGGAGTTAAATTAAAACCTCCTCTTTGAGTAACACATGGGTGAAATGGTAGTTTTTCATCTTTTATTTACGTACCATGGGAGGTCAGACCCTGATGTGGCAGGGTCTGAGCGTGGGGGACCTCGGTGAGCCTCTTCAGAAGTGCCAGCGTGGCCCCAGCCTGGGGCAGGGATGGGTCAGTGGCAGCCCTGGGGGGGGAAAGGGATAAGGGAAGGGGAAGAGAAAAAGAAAATAAAGGGAAATCAAGGGAAATGGGAAAGTGAAAAGGAAAGTAAAGAGGAAAAAGAAAGGAGAGAAAGGGAAGAAATAAAGGGAGGAAGGGAAAAGGACCAGGAAAAGTAAGAAAAGGAAAATGAAAAGGAAAGGGAAAAGGAAAGGGAAAATGAAGAAAAGGAAATTGAAAGGGAAAAGGAAATGGGGGAAGGGAAGAAAGGAAAATGGAAAAAGAAAGCGAAAATAGAGAAGAAAGGCAAACGGGAAGAGGAAGAGAAAGGGGAAGGGGAGAAGCTCTCCCCACACTGGGCACACAGCAGGGTGCTGAGCAGCCCCCTCAGGAGGCACTGCCCTGTCCCTGTCCCTTTCCCACAGCCTCCTTTCCCAACACTTGGCCTTCTGGCAGTTCATTTTGGAATTCAGAATGATGGGAATGTGGGTGTGGCTTGAGTGACTGGCCCAATTGTGACAGCGGAGGGTTTTGCTCAGAGAAAGCAAATCTTTGCATATTTATGAACATAATTGTTTATGGCAAAAGATACAAAGAGGAGAAGTTGATTTGGGATGCACAGAGAACTGGAACAAACAAGCCTGGCTCCCCTTGGGGCTTCACTGCAGCCTCAGAGATCCCTGCCTTTAATGCTCCTGGATTGTTAACAGGTGGCAGAGGGTGGGAAGAGCCTGTCTGGGGAGAGGAAAGGCAAAAATCTTCCCGTTTCACTTTCATAATTTGGAGTTTCAAACCAATGTTGATGACAATGTCATTATTGCTGAGCATCCTCTGGGCTCAGGGAGTAAAATTCCTTTTATTCATCTCCAGTGTCAGGATTTGCAAATGCAAAAAATTTTCAAGAGCTTGTCTTGGTCCCTGTTTGTATGCAAATGATGTTGTAACATTTCTTAGTCTAAAAGACCTGATTTTTGCTATCATCAGTCAAAGAATCTGTCAGCCTTGTCAGAAAAGAAAGACTTTGATTCTTTCAGGTCAAAACAACCCAAAATTATTGCTAGAATATTGAGGCAGTTTTAAGACATAAAGAGTACAATGAAAATTGCTCAAAACCATTTTTCCTGTCAATGAAGTTTTAATTTTTATTTTACTTCCACATGTAAAGCAATTTTTTTTTTTTTTACAGATGACAAAGTTTGAAAATCAAATAGTTCCATGCAATATTCTAGAACTACATAACTGGGTAGGGAGCAGTATTGGATTCAATCACATGATCAGGAGGAAACTGGGATGAAGAATGAAACAAGACAAAAAACGGGCAAAAATAATAGAAAATTGAGTAGGAGCTTGTGCTGAGGCTCTGAGATCAAACACTTCAAGGGGTGCTGTAAACACCAAGTGCTTGGGCGTGGGGTCCTCTCCAGGAGGGAAGTCCTCTCTCCAGGGAGGAAAAAATGCCACTGTCCCTGCACATGTGAACCCCAGAGGTCTGAGGTTTTGTTCATGGTGAAAACAGAGAAAGGGCTACTGTTCACAGAAACATTCTCCCCTTGGTGTGGCTGAGCCCATCTTTTGGCAAGACAACCAGAGCATCCACCGTGTGCCTGGAAATGGAAAACTCTGTTTAACAAGCCCAGATCTGCTCACATGAAACAATCTTAGCAGTGGGATTTCTTCTTCCTAATGAAAATTATTTTTTAACAACCTACCGGAGATCTTATAGTGTTCCCCCAGGTCCCTGCACAGGGCTGTCCCTCTGCACTTGGCAGAAGAGGCAGAAAGTTCCCTCAGTAATTCCCTACACACCCATTTCTCATTAAAGAAGTCCCTAAAGACTGAAAGGCTTTAGCACAACCACCAACCAAAAAGACACTTCCAGCTCCACACTTGGACAAGGACTGGGAGGATTGGATTGTGCTGGCACTGCTTTGGATCTCCTCCAGCACCATCAGCAGGTTCCCTGCCAGTTGTCATCAAAGTGGAATTCAAGTCCCTGGTTTGAGGTTCTGGCCTGGGATCAGTATCTCCCCATGAACTGGTGGGAGCAGCAGGGGGTCCTGGCACGTGGACCAGGAACAACATTGTGAGCAGCCCAGCACTGCTCTGGTTTGTTCCCCCTGGCTCCCTCCCCACTGAACCAGCAACAAGCCCTTCTGCAGAAATAGGGAATCTCCCAGGGATCCCATGCTGTTGCTTTGAGCAGCTTTAGAGTCTGGGGGGCTGCCAGAGGAGTCACATCTCTGTTCTCAGTCAGCTACTGCAAGTTTCCCATTCCTGGTGCCTGCAGCTTTCCACCTTCACTGACCACTGTTCACTGTGACAGAGCAAACAGCCTGTGCCCAGCACTGAGCACCCACCTCCAGCATGGAAAGCAGATGGATTTTCATTTACAGAGGCATCAGGCTCTCTTTCCTGCACACACACACACATGGAGTTCTACATCACAGCCTCCATCATTTATAGGAGGAACTGTGAGGAAATAACGCATTATAATAACAGCATGGATATATCCCTTGAGCTCTGAATAATAAGGCAGTAATCAAGTTTCACCAACATGAAGCAAGATTTCCCAATACTCTTTCCTAAAGATAAGCATGTCCCAGGACCAGCATGATACTCTCTCCCCACCAGCATGCACGGTCTTCCAGAGGAGTGATTTTCCCAATAGCCACTACATTAAACTATAGGAAGAATATTCAGATCCAAATCAACTCCCAATGTGTTTCCATCTAAAAGCCCTGATAACCACATTTGCCTTCATTTTCATACTGCATTATTTATTCATATCTCCTTGGGAAATGTGGAGCCTCCTGAGCAGTGGGAGCGGACTACATACCCACAAACTAATATTTTCCTCTCAGTGATGCGTTACCATCACTTTCCCAGCAAATGAATTGCCCACCAGCAGCTTCCCAGGTCTCTGCCTACCTGCAGAGCACAAACTCCTTATTCTTCTCACAGAGCGCAACACAAGGCTTAGGGGACATTTGCTCAACACAGCCTCAACCTGATTGCTAATTTCCTTCCTCAAACTGTGTGACCCAGTATTTCAGGCTTTCAGAAGCCTGATTTTCTGGGGTTTGTGGCTGGCTGACCCATCCATACTGCCAAATGCCGTTTGCACCTGCAAGTTTGAACTTTGGGCTGGACGAGAACTTGAGCAGGAATGTGAACACTCACTCCTGGGTGTGTAAACATGACTCTGCAAATAAACACAGAATCACAGAATGGTTTGGGTTGGAGGAACCCATCTAGTTGCAACCACCCTGCCATGGGCAGGGACACCTACCACTAGAAGTTCCATATGGCACATACCCCCCACACCTGGCAAGGAGGAACTGACTGCTGCAATCATGGTATAGTATCTCAGTGCTCTATTATTTTGCCCTTTTAAGTGAAGCACATGAAATGGGTAGATGGTAGAAAGTACAATTGGATATGTGGTGGTGATGATTACAAACTCCAATTTGAAAAAGTGGGAAAAAAGCCCAAGGGTTTTCCTTGATTTCCCCCACATTTCCAAGGTCAACCACACAGTCCTGAGTATGAGGAGGTAAATGCAAACATCTCTGCAACTGTTCTTGGGCAACTCAGATGTCCTGTTTAATGCTAAGGCCATTTGGTCCTTGTCTCAAACTTTCGGATAAAAATATACTGATTTCTAAAAGGCTTAGGTGAAAAAAGAAAAGAACATTTCAAGTTCTTGTGGGAAAAAAAAATACGAGGAGATACAAATTCCTGTGAGATTTTTGCCTATTTCATCCTGTAGTTTCAATCCCATAATTAGGTCTCCTGTCACTTCTCTTGATGCTCTGCCCCATTTATCTGCAGCTTTTTGACCCTGTTTTCATATCTGGTAATATTTTTCCATTACCGTTCTCAAAAGAAGCCAAAAAAAAAAAAAAAAAAAGGATTCTTGACCTTCACTCAGATGTCTGGAATCTGTAAGAACTGTTTTAACTTTATATTTCAAGGGAGATGATCACAGAATCAGACTAGGATATCTACAAAGTAAGAGATATGTACTTTTTGGTGTGTATATATATATAAAGTAGGATTTATATAAAGTAATGGCATCCCTAGAGCAGATACACTCTATTTAGTGCCCCACTGGTCCAATGGGTTCTCTCAAAACTGAACCCTGAAAGGAGAGGGCAGCACTGACTGTGAGAAGTCTGATTTTTTGAGCAAACCACACAAATGCAGGCAGTGGCTGAGCATACACTGCAATGACAAGTGGGGGAATGGAGGATGTCCACTTATCTTGCAATTAAATCAGAGTCAAAATTTATTAACAGTGAAGGACCTTCCTGCCTGTGAAATGGTACATGCTGCCAGGCAGATCCAAGCAGTGAAATCCTGTTCCCAAATGCCAAATCTAAGAATAGATGAGCCTGATGTCAACTGCATCACCTTTTTATCTGGTAGATGTTTATTAAGTGAAGACAGAATATCTGTTGCATAAAAGCAAGCCACCTGCTGCCAAACAGCCACCTTCCCTCTGCCACAGACAAATGTGTTCTCAGCTAATTTATGCTCAGACTGTATATCAAGTAACACTGTGCTTGCCAAATTTTGAAAGACCAGATTTCTCAGAGCTACAACACAACCCCAGAAGGAGTCACCTCCTCCTCCTCTGATGGGGGCAAAAACACCCAGCAATGGCTGCAGGTCCCTCAGAGCAGCTCTTGGCCAGGTCAGTGAGGCCACCCGGAGGGCATCCAGAAAAGGCTGGACCCAGGACATTTGGGACAGAGATCTGGCATAGTGAACCCCTCCTATTACCCCATCCCTATTTGCTGATGTGGGTCTCTGCTCCCAACTCAGCCTCACCACTCTGGTGCATGGGTCTCTCTCCAGCCACCAGCACCTGGCCCATGCTCCCGTTTCCACAGCCATCCCTCCTGGCAGCACTATTGCCTAGGCTGAGGCTACTGTTCCTCCTGCCAGAGGGGCAGGCTGTGTGGCCACGTCCCTGAGGAGAGATGAGCCAGCAGCAGGAGTGCTTCACCTGGCTTACAATCAGCCTTGGCATCTCCATGGCAACTCCAGCGGATGCTGCGTTCCTAATGGCTCCCAAGGAACCTCCGCACCACAAGCAGCAGTTGCAATCAAGTTCTGTCTTGGTCATCTCCAAGGGGGCAAGAGGATAATGCAGAGGAAATTAATAAGAGGCATTGAAAACACTTTGAGCAGTGTAATTTCCTTAACAACTCCTCTGGTTTGCAATTAGTCTGTTCCTTAAAATGCACAATATTTCCAGTGGTTCCCAGCTCTTGCCCTGCTGCTGCTGCTCACTGCTGCCCTGCACGTGTGTGGAGGAGGCTGAAGGGGCCCGGGCAGGATGTGCTGTGCTCAGATGGGCTCACTGAAACCAGGATGGGGATTCACCATCAGGACACAAAATACCCCAAAGGCAAGCACAGAAAATCCAACATCATGCACCTTTCACCCGTGACATGTTGGGAGCAGATGCATCTGAAAACCTGCTGGAGAGGTTTTGCAATGAAAAAACTAAGCCCAGTCTCATTGTAAGACAAGTGGGATTCCTGATCTAACTTCTAGGTCAAAGAATCAGACCTGCCCATAGCAGCACCTCAAATTGCCAATCTTTACCTGTCCTGAAGTCTTTTGCAGGTGGGTGACCACACTGTAGTAACCCCTGAGAGATTTTGTCCTTCCAGCTAAATGAAAAGTGTATTTTTCTGCACAAGATGCTGGGCAGCTCTCCCCAGGGGCTGCACTGCCATGAGAGGTGCTTGTACCCCACTATTGGGGCAGGAATACACCTGACACCACCCACCAGAACATGTGATGTTCCTCCTCACTGCTCAGCTGCATCCCTGAGGGTTGCTGGGCAGGATTTAGCCATCAATCACTACTCAAGAGCCAAAAGGTATTTCGGCCTCGTGGCTCACATCCTACTCACCCCAGGCTCTGTGGTGGGAGTTCTTCCCCACAACCCCTCCAGCTCCACACACCAGGATGTCAGGGAAAGCAGATTGCACTGCTTTTAGGGTTAACGTGTTTGCATTCATATTCCAAGCCTTGCTTTCACATCTATAACTCATTTTCCAACATCTTCAAGCAAATTTCACACTGTTGGAAAAATGTCAAGGGTTTAATCTGATATGTGTGATACTTACTGATGCCACTAGGGAGGGAGATGATCATATCTTCCACTTCCCATCATGTTTCTTGCAGGAGTGAAAACATATCAGAAGAATTCACTGGGTTTTGCTATACTTGGTGTATGTAAATGAACACAAATCAAACTCTCTGAGGAGCACAGACAAGTAACTTTGCATATAAGAGACCGAAGGAAGAGCTTATGTGACTGAAAGCTTATCTGTTTTTTCCAGTTGCATTAGATGGTCTTAGGAATGTGGCTTTGCCAGTGATCCTTGCCATAGCTGTGACCTGCATCAGAGAGCAGGACCTGAAGCCCAGGACCAGCCTCCTGCAAGCGTCATGCTTGGCATAACTGGATTAAGAATGGCATTAAAGACAGTAGGGAAAAAAGGGGGGAAAAAAAAGGCAAATGGATGAAAAACTGTAGTGAGTCAACACTGTGATTTTCCTCAGATTAATGCATTCCCTCCAATATCCACTGAAAAAATTCCTTCAAATCTTCATGGAATCCAGAGAGGCTTTCACATGCAGCAGAGAGGTCAATGAGAATCTTGTGCCACAAAACAAAACAAGGCCTATGTATTAAATTCAGCTACCATTAATGCATGACATTCTGTTGATATCTAAATATCAATCAATATTATTGACTTCAGTAAATTTTTCTCTGACCCTATAACTGTAATCTAATTTTGCCCAGATCAAGATAGGAAAACAATAATTAAAAAATGTAGGCTGCATGAAAACTATATTCCTTTTCAGAAAGCCATTTGGATCTCAGAAATAGGACTAGAAGTGTTTGTGGTGAGGAATATGCTTAATTAGATTCATGTCTGAGAAGTCCCCAGCTGTTCTGCAGACAAACAGAAATATCTGAAATTTCTTTCAGCTCTATGGAGACACAGAGATTGGCTTCTCTCCCTGTTACCCCAGTCTGAGAGATTTGCACGTATGATTATAATCTAGTGCTGTTTCAGACAATAGAAGATGCCACAAAATCTCTGAGCACAGAGCAAATATTCCAGCAGTTTATTTCATGATTACTTCCACCCTGCTCACTTCAGCATCTGAAAAATTCTTTGCTATTTTTCTTTTCATGTGAAAGGCTTTCTGGAAGTTGGACGTAACATATATTCATTATGAAATGAAAATACCTCATGTGTTCAGGATGGAAAAAAGAAATCCCTGGCTTTCAAGAAAGCTTTGTGAGCTTATTAAAAACAAGAAAGCTTGCTATGCATATCGTTCTGCCAAATGAAAAATTCCCTCCTCACTTCTCAGGCTTGTAAGCTGCTTTGTGTGCTCAAGACATTTCTTTCCAGGGCCTGGAACATTTTCATCATTAGTCTAATTTGGAATAAAATATTATCTGCCTTATATCAACAGAGGAGGATCACAGGGCAGCCACACCTTACCTCCATAATCACTGAAAAATGAACCTGAAAGAGTCACCAGTGACAATGCCTGGCCAACCCTTGGACATTGGGAGCAGACCCCTGTGCCACAGGGAAGCATCATACCCAAGCCATGCATCTGGGGAGAAGCTGAAACAGGAACTGTGAACCAAAACCACAGCCAGCCATAAACACCAGAGCCCGAAAAGAAGTGAGCAGTGACCACCTCCAAAATCCACATCCCTGGGGCCCTGCAGCAAGTCCAGCCACACATGGAAAGATGCACTTTGGCAGCTTCAGCTCCAGATACAATTCCCAGGATCACCTCACCAGCCTAGCCACCTTCCCCTTCTCTTTCTTGTCTCCCAGTTACTCACCCCAGCCCTGTTGTAGGGGTCCCAGCCCTACTCCTGGCTACTGCTTTGAGACGAAGCTGCCAGTGCACGGTGGGCTGGGGAGTATAGGGGTTGTTCCTCCACTGCCTCCTTTCCTCTAATTTTTTTTGCCATCTCTTTGACTTCTCCATAGCCTGTTCCACATCCAGACCGACCCATAAAGAGGTGCAGATAGACTCTGTGAAATCAGGCAACCAGCCACTGCACATGGAGGAGTCCAGCTGAGTATCTCAGCAGAACTGAGTGCTGTGCTGCAGGGTACAGCCCTAAGCATGTGGCATTTTGGAAATGGAGCTCTTACTGAGGTTGTCGCAAGGAATTGGGGTTGGACACACAGTGGATCATGAGGACAGGAGAGCACCACACACTAGTGATCCTCAGGAAAGTGAGGTTAACCTCTCCCTGCTGGACTAACCACAATGGGGCATCTCCATGTCCTGGAAAGACACATCGGACCAGGAATATCATCTCAAGCACCTGTAGCTGGGCTGCACCTGACAGTGAACAATACACAATGCAGGGATCAGATTAGTCAAGTGCATTCATGGACATCACCTCCAGCAGCCAGTGGAACAAGTCAAGGAGCTCACCCAGCTATTCACCCTGCGTGGCTGCAAAACTCTGCATTTCACCTGATCAAGGATGGGATGAGGAAGAGCAACTACAAGGATGAATAAACTTTTCAAGAGCTTTGAAGAGCTGCTCTTGGAAGCCAGCAGCAGCACTGATTATCCCACAGGCACCTGAAATGGCAGCTCTCAGTCTCCCTTGCCACAGTACAAGCCAAGCCAGTCTGTTGGTAGGTGGTGGCATTTGGGCGGGCGGGTTAGTAACGTGGGCCGATTCAGTACTGAATCACACACAGCTCATTTGCTATGGCAGATCACATTCTCCACGTGGATTGTCTGCGAGGCTCTCTCTTTCCCCTAATTCTTCACTTCCATTTATCTTACAAGCAATTAAGACTGTTTAAGAAGACAATTGGTTTGGACTTTGAAGCTTTTTTCTCTGATCAGATATGTATTTGTTCTTTAAAACATAAATTTAAATATTGTGGCATTCTGGATGTTTTCTGTTTCAGTAACAGGCTGCTAATTGTAATTAGTTTTATCATGGTGGAAATTCAAAAATCTGCTCTGAATGAGTTCCTTTGAATTTAGTTAAAAGGCACTTTTTGAACTGACAATCACTTTGACTGTAGCTTGTGAGAAAGAATCAAATTTTAAACTTACGGGAAAAGCTCATTTTACTGCAGGGTTGAGAATCCACTGTCTCAGAGCTCACTGGCATTGTGAGGTGCTAGTGAGAGCCAGAGCAAATATTTCTCTGGGCTTTCACTTCCATGCAGTGTGTTTTACATTACACTTAAGTGGATTCAGGAGAGGAAACTGGGGGTGGTGGGCAGAAAGGATGCGAGTAGGTAAGAATGAAAGGAGTCAGTGCATGGAAAAATGGAAATCAACTGAAGAAAAAAAAGATGCTTTGAAAGGGTGAGGAGGTACTGGCAGAACTGAGAGTAGATCATGCAGAAAGCTCAGAGTTATATGTACCATATTGAATAGATAAGGATAACAAGGAAATGTATAAGAGTGATGTATCAAAGGATTGCTCCTGGGCACTTCAGGAACTGCTGTGAGTCACTAGAGGTGGGATGGAGAAAACGGGAAAAGGGGAATGAGCAAGAGGAAAACACCAATATGTTAAAAACATTAAAAGAAGCTGAAATAGACAGTATATAGTTCAAAATATTCAAAATACATTTTTAAATGTTTGGACAACTGTGCAGTAGGAGAGTGGCAGTCAAGCAACATGCCCAGGAGGGAGGATGTCGTGGGGGCAGAGGCTGTGCCAAGTGCTGGTGCTGGGCTGTGGAGGCAGGAGCCAGCCAGGGCTCAGGCTCCGCATAAACCAGCACCATACATGGCACAAACCTGCTCTGCCCACCCTCCTCTGCTATCCTAGTGGGTGCCAAACCTGCCTCCACTGCCTTCTAGGGAATTCTTGTTGGGCTGGGCGTTTCCTTGCACCAGGCAAAGTTGATGCTTTGTGTGAGTGCTCCTGGGAGTGTGTGTCTTCTTCACCAAGCAGAACATGCTGCTCCTTTTGAGGATGGAATGGCTCTGCCCTCCAGATCCTTCCCATGGCAATAGGTGGAATGCACTACATATTACAGTAACCTGCAGCACCTGTGTAGAGCTAGTGGGACATACAGAAGGTGCAAAAATTAAAACCTGAGCTGAGCAGGAACTTCTGCAGCCAGATTCTCAGCTGGGCAAGAGTAAAGGCTGCTTTGCAAAACAGCAACCAAGGGCAAGACTGACTCTAACTCTGGGGATAATTGTCATGGAAACTACAAGTAAAGTAGCACAAAACACAAGTAGGTATGAAAAATGTAGCTGAAAATAGCAGCTCCATGAATGTTTCTTTGCAAAGGTTCTAGACATTAAAAGGCAACTGAATAAACAGTTTAGTAATTTTAGATGTTCTTGGAAAATGGATTTTAAAGGGGAAAATGGGGCAAACCACAAAACTATGGCTCGGGGGAAACTCCAGGAGAAAAAAAACCTCTGGGAGGAAAATGAATGCAAGTAAGACTCCTGCAAGCTTTATAATATATATACCTACAGGCTTATGAATAGATGAACTAAATATGTGTGTGATTACATATATACAGATAGAAAGCATATATATAACTATATATATATATATATACAGTTTCATAAAACTATGCGTGTGAACTATATATACACACTACTGGAAAAATAATACTGAATAAAAGAAGTCAGCACAAACCAAATCCTTCCTGCACCAAAGTGAAGATGAGAGGGCTTCTCAGAGGTTAACTTGGCTGACATCCAAGGCCTTGAGCAGGAAAACAAGTTGTTTGATGAGCTGGACCAGTGTCTAAGTGGCATCTGACCAAGGATGGCTGTGACCAGAAAACACACAGGGAGGGTGAGATCCAGCCACCCAACAGCAGAATGGACAGGTGCCAGAGAACTGAAATAATCAGAAAATGCATGAAATGGAGCTCAGCATGAGTGCAGAGAGCCGTGATGGGGGGAAAAGAGGGGATACAGCCTCCAGTCAGTGGGGAGATATTCAGCAATTAACTTCAAGGATTGATGGCCACAAACCAGGACACCTTTGTCCCTGCTCAAAAAAAGCAGCAAACAGTGTTCCAAAAGCACCTTTTCTTTGCTGTGAGGAGCACCTCTCCATGCCAGATGGACAGTGGCACATTTAGGGATATTCTTCCAGCCAAAACTGTTGGTGCAAGGAGCTGCATGCACAGGGGAAGAAGCAGGGGTGCCAGTCCAGAAAGTGGAGCAGCAGGGACAACTTCCAGCACTGGGAATAGCAGGGTGGGATTCAGTGTGAACATAGAGGTAAGCAGATGAGATGTCAAGGTACTGCCATGCAGGTCACAGTAGAAAAACATTAAAATGTGATTTATGCACTTAGAAATGAATGAATTGAGGTGTAACAGGGAAAAATGTTAGCTGGACGATGTGAGAAGCAGCAGAAGATACGTTATATCATTTAGCAGCACACACTGCTGGCTGGGGCCAGGATAATTCTGCTCCATTTTTTATGCCACAATGGAAGAAACAGTGAATAACCAGGAATTATCCTGCAACAGCAAATGGTATATGTGTACCAGTAAGTGCCAAGCAGTATGTCTCAGGAGGCAAGACAAAAACGAGTTTGGGTCAGGGTGAGCACCAGAGGTGTTCTGGCATTGCATCAGGTTCATGTGAGTTGAGGGGTGGGGAGGTGGATTTTAGAAGTTGGTCGTGTCCACACCACATGAATTATAACGATAAGTAACTCAAACAACACCCCAAAAGGAGGCAACAGTGAAAGCATTTACCAGAGGTGATTGCTACCCCTAAGTGCAAGGAACAGGGAAGAAGAAAGATCCAGAGAGCAAGAGATGGGAAGGTGAAGGTCAGGGAAGAGGTGAAAGGAAAATGAAAATGGAGAGAAAAATAATCCTTGTGAAGAAGCAATTCTAATCAGTTGCAAGGGGAGAGTTAAATGCAGCCCCAGCTGGAGGGCAGTGAGACATGGAGGTGGGTGGATTACTGCCACAGCAGTGGAGACTGGATGCTGCTAGGGCTTCACAGTGCACTAGCCAGTTATTTATGAAATACCATTGAGGCACAGGTTTCTTTACTTCTGAGCATTTACAACATAGAAAGACACCAAAAAGGAATTAATTACACATGTTTTTTTACTCAATAATGTCAAGTTGCAGCTCAAGAAGATTAAATATGCAGCCAGAAGTCACCTATATTGCTGTAATACCACTAATAACAGTAGCATTTGTAGAGGGCTAAATCATGCTTCCCTTGCTTAAGGCCCTTCTCGCTGACCTTTCAAGGTTTGATCTCAAGACATGATGTAAATCATCTGGAGAGTTTTCTTCACCTCTACTGGATGAAGGATATTCCTATTCTGGGAAAGCGGGGCTAGTGTTCCGAATAAAAGAAAGAAATATACTGGAGGCACTTGGGCACCTGAGTTCTCTGCTTCCCAAAGTCATTCAGGCACCTCTGTGCAATAGCAAAGCCGTTTCCATTAGCTGAGGAGGATGGACAGACATGGACTCTAAGTTCCAGATGGTTCAAATTTTCTGCACACTCATAAAACGGACATAAAACCTCCCCTAAGTAATAATCCAGCTATTTTCACCCAAAATGAAGTTTCTCAGGCTAGCAACTTGCTTATTAGTAAAAGTGCCGTGTTTAGGGAGATCAGTGCTGGGGCACTACAGCACAGCACATTCATTCCCTCTGGCACTCATAGTGCATTCAGGAGAAGGAAGTAGGAGCACCTTCCTCAGTCAAATTGAAGTTTAAGTCAATCAGCATTTGGCAGGTGCTCTCCAGGTACCCTGACAGCCTGCAGCAACAGCCAGAGCTAAATTCCCATATGTTTTAGAGAAGCCCCTTGCCCTGTGAATTCAGAATGTTCACAGTATGGTCATTGCACCATTGGGTTTATTTTAAAAGGCATGATGGTATTAAATCATCGTGCTGATGTTTGTGTCAAACACCACTTCCCTTGATTAATAAATGTGTGCCTGTTTTTCTATGAGATCTCAATAGAAGTTACACACTTCTCAGCCAAGTGCTTTTGGTTGCATGACATGAAACTCACTTGTGTTATAAAGAGTGAAAAAAAATCCCAACAAAAACAGGCTGTGTATTTGAAAAGAAGTAGTGGAAAATACATAAATATTTGCAATGACAGTGGCAGCTGCTGCTCTGTGAGCAGTCAGGGATGAAGGCTGCTTTGCTGTGGATCCCACACCCCTTCTCTCCACTCCGCTCCATCCCCACCATGGTAAGACTCCCAACTCTTCCTTCCTAGGCTCCTCACTCCCATGTATTTCCCATCTCTCCACGCATCCTGCAATGGCCAGACATCAGTCCTCACTGCTGTCCACATTCCCTAAACACCAGCTGAGCAAGAGGCACAGGAATACAGTTGTTGCAGTTGTTGGTGTGGGTTAGAGCCAGAACAGCTGATCCTTCCAGTTTGGATCTGCTCTCCCTGATCTTCATGTTACTTCGAGGAATTGGACATAACAGGGAGCTGATGACATCTATCAAATTTGGTTCAAGCTGACCAGGGTGTTCAAAGGCATTAGAGCACAGGAATGGAGGCTGATGAGCAGAGGGTATAATCGCGTGAGACTGTTGCCTGAGAAAAAGAGGCTTAAAAAAATCATCAAAGGACAAAAGTCACCAAGGCACCACAAGGAAGGCTGACAAGGCTAAGAAGGAGGAAAACGGAGTAACTCCTCAGAGGACTGAAAGATTTCAAATTCCTTGGTCTCCATTTCCAATTATCTCAGTAAACTGATAACTATCACATCAACCAGCCAACAACCTGAGAATTTAAATAAGCTTTTTGCCACCAGCACATGTATACCCAAATGAATTCCAAAGAGATGGTTTATTTAAAGATCATATTATATGTACTACCATCAATATCCAGATTATGCCAGGACTGTTGCAAGGAAAAGGTTATAATTTTAGACCTGTAAAAATCCCTCCACTTTGGACAGAGACTGGGCAAGAGTAATCAGCACTTCTTAGAGTCTTAGAAATGTAGTGAAAGAGCTGAAGTGTGTGTAATTACCAGCAAGAGGCATTATGGCAAAGCAGATAAAATTAATTACACAGTACAGGAACATTTTCAGTTGATGTGGTAGTAATCATAGTCAACAGAGAAGTGCCTAACAGAAGGATCCATATACAATAAAAGCAATCACAAGGTGAAAGTGTACAGCACAAATTACCTAAAAAACAAAGGCAGACAGACACACAGCTAGAGCTGAAAAATCTTAATGAGGATTTGTGGATTTCTACATGCAATAGGATACCTTAAACAGCAGCACACCTTACCCTGTGGATGGTACCCCTCAAAAACTGCCACATCAGTCTGGAGGAGGTATCAATATTTGTGCTCCGTAGCAGGGGTCAGATCCAGCACCAGCCTCTGATAATATTGACACCATTTGTCATGGGAAACAATCTGCTGTGTATGAAAAAAATACATCAGTGTACTCACTTTCTGAAAGTAAACCTCTACTTAGGTGAGAAGATGCAGCAAATAGACCTCAATTTCCATTTCCTACACACCTTCCAAGGTCTGCATCTACCACTACGCATTATAACAGGTGGGCTGGGACACAAGACCTGAAACAAAAGATTCGAGCACAAAACATTTGTGTGTGTGTGTATATTTACACATCTCCACTTATGTCATTTTAATGTCTCTTATTTGATGATGGGACAGACTCAGCACAGGATTTCTCTTTCCTGTGCCAGCAGCTCTCTCTCCTAATCCACATTACAGCCATACCACCCAGGAGCTGCATCTTCATGTATGTCTTTGTATGGCACCAGATACTGTGGGTTCTCACTTGTTCAAAAAGAGCTTCCCTCTCAAGGCTTCCTGAAGCATTAGTGTTAACCATATACAGCCCTAGGCAGCAGTTTGCCTCACACTCCACTGCACCCAGGGCTGCCAGAGGTGTGGAGCAAAGGAAGAGGTTCTCCTGCTGTCCCATTCCTACCTGTCAGTTTGATTTCTCATGGCCATTAGATATTAATAGCTTTTCAGATCTCTAAACAACAATGCAGTGTCATTCTCTCTTCCCAGAGTAATAAAATCTTCCCACCTAGCTGTTTATTGGAACACCCTGACTCCAATGCCGTAAAAGACTTAATTTGGTAAAATGTTGTCCTTCAAAACAAGGATTTATTGATTTTAAAACATGCAGGTAAATAAAAAAGACACTAATTGCTGTGAAACAGATACCTGGCTGATCAGATGCAATTAGCAGTATGGAAAGGGTGACAAAACAACATCAGGGAGATCCAGAGAAACAGAAAACCCACTGCAGGGACATTTCTGAGTGGTCCTTATGCTGGTCCCAGGGCTTGTCAAACACCAGCCAGCCTGCTGACCTGCACTAGCAGAGCTCGACCCTGGGCCTTTCACTCCTTCTGATACAGACTGTAATTTCTGAGAGCCAGACTTCCAGAGACAACAGCCACATCTATGCCAACAATGATTACCTATGAAAACAGGCAACTTCTAGGAGCTTGCTTGGAAGAAATCAATGCCTAACACCTGTAGGTTTATACAGTGCAGCTGTGAGTATTGCTGTCAACACTTCCACTACTGAAGGATGAAGAATGAAGCCAGATGTGATTCAAGTGCCATCTTTTCCAAGTTCAGTTAAACCAGCCCTGCAAATGAAACAAATGCATGAGCCTTGAAGGTGCCTGAGGATGACAGCAAGGTATGAAAGCGTAATTGGTATTGCTGAGGTGAGCCTGCAACTCACAGCATGATGGCTGCGCACAAAGAGCTCTTCCTTACGGTACGGACACACCAAACAGCTCCAGGACCCTTCATGCCTTCCGTGATTGGAATTAAAGTCACTCAGAAGCAGTCCTGGGTCCTGCTGCAGATCCTCATCTGCTGGCAAGGGCCGGAGTGGTCCCTGTTTCTTAAGTCCAGGAGAGCCAGAAGGGGCCACAGGACCTTCTTGGAGAAGAAAGCAGAGTGCTCTGTGACCTGCTGCAGGAAGGTGTCATATATTGTTGAGGTGATGGGAGCTTTTCCTTTTGTGGGCTGGGAGAGAGGAGTCTCCACACCTGGTGGGGCTGGATGGGCAGAGGGGTAGGTGAGGATGAGCAGAGCAATAGGTGACAGACGCAGACCCTGGCTCCGCTTATGGCACTTGCAAGCAAAACACTCAGATCCTGACAGTGCCCTAAATGGGTATGTTACACACCCCTGCCAACAGCAGGTCAGCGTCTGGCTGGACACATGGACCTGGACACCAGGTGGTGGCTGGGGAGGGGAACAGTGCAGGTTTCGGGTGGTCGGTCCTGCAGAAGGCTGGAGGTTCCCCAATCTTTGGGTTTGCTAAGCGATAGCGGGGCTTCACTTGGCAGGCACCCTGAGAGGGAAAACAGCCCAGCAAAGCAAACACCCAGAAGGCAGAGACGCGGCGAGTTACTGCTCTGAAACAGTGGCACCTTGTGGCAGCTCGGCAGCAGCCAGACACGCCGCAGCCGACTGTCCCACTGCACACTGGGGTGGCCTGGGCACGGCTCCAAGGACCTGGACACAACCGCGAGCAACCTCACACAGGTGGTGGAAAGCCACCTTGCTCTGGGTAGCATTTAGTAACAGCTGTTACTGGGGAAGGAGGAGATCTGGAAATCTATATTTGGGCTTCCAGCCCTGTTTGTGGCCTCTCACAGCTGCAAAAATAGTAACAAGGATGGTGGCATTACTTGGGATGCTCATGGTCACCTGTGACTGTCTGGGGCACTGACCACACAGGATATGTCCACCCAGGAATGGCAAAGGAGCTCCTCTGCGTGCATGAGCATCACCAGAGGAGCACAGGGGCTGCACTGTCCTCCACAATGCCCTGGGACACGGAACCCTCTGCCATGAGGAGGAAAATCATCCTGTCTGTCCCTCTCAGAGAGCTACAATATCCCTTGGATTAACGAGTGGATGGCAGACCTCTGCTCCCTGTGAGAGTAGTGCAGCCATCAGCTGCACAACGGGCAACACTGGACTGTCAGCAGCAAATACCACTGTATTTTGCTGGTTTTAAGCTTGACTGCACAATTAAAGGGGCTGACAAACGTGTCCTCCTCCAAAATCACTGTGAGTCAGAGGAGAGCTCCTTGGGTGCCCTGACTGCCACCAGAGCCACTCCTGGGCTGGTGTGAGAGGAAGGTGGGCAGGATTTGTGCTCTGCGGGTGCAGAGCCACAGGGAAGTTCTGAGGAACCCCTGCAAACTGAAAAGGGGCTGGCTCCTACTTCTAGCTGGATAACAAGGGTGTATTATGCCATGTAAACAACCTGCAGCACATCCATATTGTCACTCTTCAAGGAAGAGTATCATTAGAGCTACTGGGAGCCACCACAGGGTTCCTTGCAGCACTGATGCACTTGCAGGGAAGGAAACAATAATGTGAGGTCCATTTGGGGGAAAAATTTTTTAAAAATTATTATTTGGATCCTTTGTAATGCTGTAAAACCATATGAGAATTATGGTCACCATAAGTCTTTATTTTGTCATATAAATATTTGAGATATAAATATTGTCTCTGAATTTTCTTTCATGTTTAGCTGTGAATGTGCAAGTAGCCAGATCCTTTTCTCCCTGTTATTGCTGAAATATACATAAATATGAAAATGTGGGCAAATATTTACAGACAATAAATGCTGGGGGTGGGGGGAGGGGGCTAATTAACTACTGTTTCATATGGTTACAAACCAAAACATGACATTTCAGCAGTAGCTAAACCCAAGAAAATTAAAACTCAGCTCCCTTACTCTTGTCACACCTAGAAACTTATTGTGGAGTCAATTAAAAAGTGGCAAATCCAGAAATGGGAGGATGAAGAGCTTTTCTCTCCCACAGTACATAATGAATCTGTGGTTTTCACTGCCACAATGAGCTGAGGATGCCAAAACACAGGGGTGTTGACAGGGTGTGGGTGTTTCTAGGAACAGTAAGAATGGCCAGAGACATAATGGCTATGAAAGATGTGAGTTTTGGAAGAGGGTAGGCTTCCAGCTGTGGCTGCAAAGCAATCTTTATTAGGGATTAGGAAAAGAGCTACAGTGCCAGCCAGGTTATCTGCTTACAAGCGAGCTGCACACGCACTTTCCACCTTTCACCCAGCGCTGGAGAGACCATCTGCAATAACTGGACATTGAAGCTGCTTCAATTTTTGTGAGCTATTCCCATCTCAGCTGCTCACACAAGTAACAGTCACCCGTGTGTGCAGTGCCTGAGTGTTTGAAACATCAGCCTTACTTAGCAAAAAAACCCCCAACCATCTCTTTCTTCCCAAACAAGGCATGCTAAGAATAAACAGCATTCCGCAGCTCCAGAGCACACTGCCCAAGGAATAGAGCTGAGGACAAGATTCAAAAGAAAAATATGCAAGAGGCCTAAAAGTGTCTGTCATAAATAAAACTAATTAATAGGTCTCTGAGCAAATGCAAAGGCCAACAAGCAAATAACATAAACACTGCTGCAAAAGATCTACGTGCCATTCTCTGCAAAGCATCAAAGCTATTCCTCATTGCACAATCAATGAAAAAGCAATTTCAAGTGAAAAAAAACCAGAGAAGACAAAGGAAAAAACTGCTTCTAAAAAACACAAAGGAGCTGCCTGACTTAAAACAGTTTCTCCTTTATTTTATTCTAAATTACTAGAACTACAAGCCAATGACTTCAATGAAGGGGAAAAAATCACAATCAATGCAAAAAATACGAGCACTTATCAAAAACGCAGCAGGCATCTGTTTCTTCCAGCAAACTTCTAAATAATTCACACCCAAGATACAGAAGCCAATCTTAGGAATACACAATGCCAAAACAGTGGAGGGAACAGTTTCTCTTGTCACCCAGATGCAAAACACAACCCCAAAATAGAGGCACCAGGCAAAAGCATTGTATTTAAACCAAAATTCCAGCAAATGAAGCCAAAATGTGTCTGGAGGAGCTCAGCTGTGCAACGAGCATGGTCCAGCCTGGACTGGGTGGGATCCTGAATCCCACAGGATAGCCCTGGGCACCCAAAAGTGCCCTTTACAGGATCCAGGCAGGAGCCTGCCCTACCACTTGGCAGTGTTCCACCCCAAAAGCACCAACTGTGCTTTTATCTTCTTGCAGACTTCCAAGGGAAAACAGTGGCTGGTACTCACAGTGCTGTAAACAGCAAAAAAAGGGCTTGACTTAGGGTATCACATGGGGCTGAACCTCAGCTGTTCCACACACAGGGACTCACGAAGTCATGCCCAAATGTCCCATCTATAAAACTTGGCGCAGGCAATTCGTGGGCAACCCCTGTGGGGAGGGACAGTGGGGCAGGACCAGGGCCGATGGGGTGAAGTAACACATGGCAATCCCTTGGCCCCACTGCCACCATCTCCACCCCAAGGGAGAGGGCACTGCCAGGAACATGCTCCAGCCCCTGCACCAGCAGAGTGAGTGTGAGGTCAGGAAAGGCACTGTTGGTTTCTGGGCTACCAGAGCACACAGAAATATCCACCATGTCCAGCCTCTCATCCTCCACCTCACACAAGTCCTTCTCTGCAGGGATGTTCTTGATCCTTCATCCCCCAGCCTGCACTGTTATCAGGGGTTGCCCCAACCCAGGTGCAGCACCTTGCACTTAGTCTTGTTAATCTGCATGTGAATCCCACATGGTCACTTTTCGAGCCTGCCAGGGTCCCTCTGGGTGGTCTTGTCCTTCAGGTGTGTCGCTGCCCCACTCAGCTTGGGGTCATCTGCAAATTCACTGGGGGTGCACTCGATCCCTCAAGTCCTGTGCCACGTGCTCTGGGATGGTCCTGCTTGAGCAGGGAGGTGGGAGCAGGTGACCCACTGTGGACCCTCCCAGCCCGACCTTTGCTGTGACTGCGATTTGTGACTCCATCTCTGTGTGTGTCTGTGACCCTATGATTTTGTGACTGTTTCTGTGACTTTGTGACTGATTTTCTCTGATTCTGTGGCTCTATGTTTTTGTGCCTGTTACTGTGATTCTGTGACTGTTTTTACGACTGTTTATGTCATTTTTTTGACTCTGTGACTGATTTTCTGTGATTCTGTGACATCGTCACTGTGACTCTGGGACTGCGACTCTGTGTCACTGTCCCCCTGTACCCATGTCCCCATATCCCCATACCCTCATATCCCCATATCCCCTGTGTCCCCATGACCCCATGTCCCAATGTTCCCATAACCCGTGTCCCCAGGTCCCCCTGCCCCCATATCCCCCTGTGTCCCCNGCCCCCCGTGCCCCCATGTCGGTACCACCCCCCGCTCCGCGGGTCCTCCTCGCCGCCGGGGGGCGCTGTGCGGCGGAAACGCGGGGCCGCTTCCGCGGGTCGCGGCTGAGTCACCGCGCCGCGCCGCCCGCCCGGCCCCGTCCCGACACCGCCGGGCCGAGGGCCCCGTGCCGACC